>CABFOQ010036599.1:0-19731 GCA_900660455.1 Gephyroberyx darwinii | reverse complement strand
CTTATTTGGCACAAGCCACAAGCTCTTTAAAACCAACATCCTCCACAACAGAGAACGGCTGAGAATCCTTGATGATGAAGTTCACCACAGCATCATCAAGGTCTCGCTTTCTATCGCATGAAAAAGATAATGTATACAATACAATGCATTAGGTTACATAAAAAATACTAAGTGTTATTGAAATGTATCACAGGGCAATATAAAACAAACTTACAGGCATAAGTAATCCTTTGTAACTGTCATGTATAAGCCTACCTGGGTTAATGGCAATAGCTGGCTGCTGGCTGTCCTCCGGCGCCGGATCCATCTCTCTTTCATGCTTGGCCCTTAAATGCCTCAGCATGGATGAGGTGTTGTTGCTGTATGATAGCCTCGTATCACACAGCATACACTGGACCTGTGAAACAATCAGTTAGCAAAGTCAATCATAATTTGAATGCATTCATATGTAATTTTCCATTCCATTGAAATTGGGCATTGGCTACTACAGGCATGTACATCAAGGACAACAATTGTGTAATTATGTTTTCTATAGTGACATCATTGTACTTGAGGGCTTGCCCTTAAGGAGTTTTCCAGTGTAAATACAGGTGAAATAAAAATAACACTCGTAATTACCTTATTATCCGGCAGCAATTGGAAATCATCCCATGCACGGGACCTTTTCCTGGTTGGCTCCATCTATCTAGATATATATATCTATATGTCTAGCTAGATAGCTTATCTATCTCCCCCTCTCTCTCTATATATATAATATATCTATCTATATATCTTATCTATATTTAATATAGCTATCTATATATCTTATCTATATAGCGTTAATTAGGACTATCTATCTATTTCTCTCTGTAACTTACTATCTAACTATCTATTGATCTATCTATCTACACTGATTCTCTACAAAATACGCAATCTGATACAACACTACTAACTCTCAAAGCAACTAACAGCAACAACAGCAACAAAACCAACCTACTCTGCGAAAAAAAAATTCAAATGAACGACACTAAATAGGGATATCCTACCCCGGAACACACTCGATCCCGCCAAGTGATTCACATGACAAACCGAACCAATCAGGTGATTCGTATGACGTCTGAAGCACTCAACTGCTTCGAACGTCACTAGTCACGTGACTAACCCCGCCTCTTCCTCTCTCCAACAAGCCCACTCCTCTAACCCCACCCCCACTACAAAAAGAGGCCACAAAGTTTTGTAAATGCAAAAAAGTATCGTAAATGCAAAAACGTGATAATTTTTAATAATTAAGTGATAGTTCAGATTTTTTGTTTTCAATGCTTCACTTAGGTTTACAATGGTTTCTGGCCTCGTCTTGACTCCATACCTGGTGACCGGGGTGGAGAAATGCGCTACTGGTGTGAACAGCCAGGCTGCTGCTCGCGCGATCGCGGCGCAGCCAGTTTCCTTTCGGCGCCCATGTTTTTCTTCCCCTCCCAGGTGTTAAGTTCACACTTTAAAATTGTATAAAAGAGTGTATTCATTGCCTTTCCTTCATGACCAACCCAGACACGTTTATTTAAAATGCGACACTATTTGTTTTCGTATCGGAGCAACAGCGAAAGTTCATAACCTGCTCCTATTTCTTCTTCTTCAGTTTTAACGGGCTTGGCAAACGGCATGAGCTGCATTGCCGCCACCTTCTGCTCCGGAGTGTGGGCCAGTGAGTACTTATAACCTTTCAAACATTACTGCAGCCATGTTAATGGTAGGTAATATATAATGCAATGGCTTTTTTAAAGTACTAACTGTAATTGATACAGTTACCTTGTGCTGCAACAATTATCAATTGTCATTATGAGGAAAATAAAAGGAAAACATATCCATATCCATTGTAAGACTAGCAAACATTTAGGTAATTATCATTACCCAGCGATGAGTTCTCATTTCTCTGGTCTTTGCAAATCCATACACAATTTGAAGCCATGTGTAAGGCTCTCAGGATGAGATCCTTGTACCATGCCGTCATCCCAAGGCTATCTAAGTTCATAACCTATTAAGCCTGTGACTTTAAAGTTCAAAGACATTTCAGAACTATATTATGCAAAATACAAAACTTCATAGACTATATCAACTTATTCAAAACACCTTGTGGCTGAGCGGCTAAGCTGCCCACCTCATCGGTGCTCTGCATTCTCTCTGTCTTGGATTGAACCTCGGCAGTAGCGTTTAGCTCCCCCGCACCCATAACGTCTCTTTCCTTGTTCATTTAAGATTTCTTACACAAGACACTTCCATTACACTTCCTACTGCTTCTTTAGCCACTCTGCATAAGAGATTCTACTTCACATCATCTCATGCTTCATCACTGGACATCCACTACATGCAACACTATACACACCTCTGCAATTACAGCATTTTGGTTGCACCTCCTTCTCCACATTTCCCATATTCATGATCTCCTCCACACCTTGCACGTCTCCATTTCTCTTTACAAAACTTTGCTGTGGCCAAACTTTTGACAGTGGTAACATTGGCTTAGGGATATAGACCCTCACTGGATTACTCATGAATCCCAATACTTGATACTTGATATAATACCGTGAAAAACAGCTCCAGACCATTATCCCTCCACCATAATTAGTAGGGGTGTCCACTGACTTTTGGCTGTATAGTGTACTTTTCCTTGCTTGCCAAAATTTAAGAATGTATTCAAGTTGAAATCTGTAGTGAATGAAAATACAATTGTTTGTTTTACAAAATGCCCTTTATACAACATATATTAATATCCATGTGGGTCTATGCAAGATGCCATATATACAGGGCTGCCAAGAATATACAAAGATATACAAACGCCACACTTTTTAATCAGACAGCTTGAAAGTATCTCATGAAAGTCTTTTGCAAACCTTATCAGTGATCTGATCTGCTCTATGAACAACATGGTGCCAGACCCCCAAGGTCGGTTTGATAGTTATGTCTGGCCCATGTATGTAAGGGCAGGTGCAAACAGTCTCACTATTATACACTCATTAGTGAATAGCATGGTGTTCTGATTTGGCTCTTTTGGTGATACAGTCATTCTTCCCTGAGCAAACCGTTAGTGAATCTGAGCTTAAATTTTCTTAAATTCTCTTCCATTATCCCACATCAAAACTATGGGCTGTTTTCATAAATTAAGGCGCAGGTCTAAAGTCTAGGTCACATTGCGCAAGTGGGTGTGTCCAGACTATTTTGGTATTTTGGTGACCAGCCATAACTGTGGACACAATGTTGACCATAAGGGTTTGGATTTCATTCGGAATGAGGTGCTAATGTGACTGTATGTGTCTGTAGTTTATTGTGCTGTTCCTGCTGAGCAATTCAGGCTCAAACAGCAGCTTCGCTCACCAAGTAATGACTGTGTTCAGCAGCAAACACACAACACAGCAAACAAACACTTCAACAAAGCAGAGGGCCACAATTCAGCAGCTGGGTCAAAGGCCTGGCTCAAGAGGAAGGTATTCAGCCGCTGTTTAAAAACTTCAATGCACCCAGCATTGTGGATCTCCACAGGGAGTGAGTTCCTGAGGGTGGGGGCAGTCACTCTCTGTCCCTGAGAGTCCGCGACCTGGTGTGAAGGGTGATGAGTAGTCCCGTGTTGGAGGAACGGAGATTTCGGGAAGGGGTGTAAGTGTTGAGAAGGTCTGACAGGTACTGGGGAGCAAGGGAGTGGAGAGACTTGTAGATGAGGAGCAGGATTTTAAAGGTGATGCGGTACTTGATGGGGAGCCAGTGGAGGTGGATGAGGGTGGGGGTGATGTGCTGCCAGGCTTTGGTGAGAACCCTGGCAGCAGAGTTCTGAATGTACTGGAGCCTATCCAGGGATTTGCTTGGGACCCCAGATAAAACTCCATTGCAATAGTCCAGATGGGAGGTGATGAAGGTGATGAAGAATGAGGGTCTTCTTGACCTTTATAGCATGTAGGATTAGGTTTACATTTTGGTGTGTTGTGCATACACTCATTGAGTGTGTCCCAGACTTTCCTACTGGCACACAGTGCTTTGGCCGAAGACAGCAACACTTGGAAAAGCTCATTTATGCTCTGGGTATTTTGTTTGGAAAGCTGCATATAGTTTAAGAGAAGTTGTTTCTGTTGATATACCCTTTTAACACTCACATAATCTTTTTTGTCTGGCATTATTCTGGTGTATTCATCGTCATTGTAGAACTGAATGACCAGTTCCTCCACTTCTTTTGGTAAAACTCTGGAACCAGATCTTTGCCCTGGCAACTCCATGATGCCAACTTTTCTTGCTTCGTCCATGGAATCGGAGTGGACGGACACCTATTTCAGCGAGACTTGAGTCAAGACAGGATTTCTTTCTGCTTCTATGTTCTTTTCAATGTCTTCAGGATCCGGGATCTGAGATTGGACTTAGCTCTTTGCACTTTTTGTGTAAAATGACAAGACATGTAGGACACAGCTTATTACCGGGGATGACTTTGAGATTTAACACGTTACTGTATTTGTGAGCAGCATGTTGACTGATTGCACGGAGGGATTTTTTTGCTGTTTTTTTATGCCTTCGTAAGGGATCACAACATTTCCATTCCCATTTTGGGCGAGAAGGCTCTGGGTTTTCAATTATATGTGCAGAGGCCATTTTCACAAGAAAGCCCTAATGAAAAAGAACACCAATTAGAAAAAATATGCATTTGTCTGGTGTGTCTCATTAAACTCATAAACATTTACCATTATAAACCAAATAATAAAAACACCATTATAGAAAAAAATAGGAAATAGAAAGAGAGATAAAAACTAAATGTGTTCAGGAGCATTTACCTTTGAAGAATGGTTTGCAGTTTGTGTTAGACTCTGCTGTGGATACTGAGGTTTCTCTTCATCATTTTCACTCTTCACAGGGACTGGAGTGAATGGGAACTTTGTGATATCAGCCTCCTCCAACCCTTGAAACTGTTCTCCCTCCTGAGTGGTCCAGAGTTCCTCCTGTTCCTCTTTGATGTGAATGGAGTCTGGGTCCAGTTCCACTTTAAAGACAAACAGCTGTGGAGAATCTAATGGGAAAGACAAAATAATAATACCAACTCATTTGACGTTGTTGTTGATTACAATTGTTTCAATAATGTCAAGAAGAAGAAAAAGAATATAGGTCACTCATTTTACAATTTTGCCTTTAAAATAGTAAATTCTCCAACTTAATGTGAACAATTAACATTCTTTTGCTCCGCTATGGGATTATCAAAGTGTTAACAGTTAGCTTCTTTATACTGTACTGTATATACGTGTATATACAGTGTATACGTAATTCCACAGGATATGTTTCCTGGCCCAGGACATTTTTTTCCTTCTTAATATTGAGGACCCCTGAATTGAGATATATATATTTTTTTGTTTTTGCTGATTGATAAATAAAATAGTAGCAACATTAACACCCTTAACTCTCTGGGGACCCGTAGGAACTCCAGGACAACAGGGGGTCCCTGAACCAAGCTTTAAAAAAAACCATTGCATCATTCCATATACGGTGACCATCTGGATACTAGCAAGCTACAGTTATGGCAGATATGTAAACAGTGACAGGGTCAATATAATGACAGAATGAGGTCAGAATAAGCAGTGTTTTATATGGCACAGGGCATTTCAGTGGTGGCTTACTGACTTGATACCAAGTAACAATTCTATAGCTTTTAGAAGCAATTGTGCCACAGCTATGGGTTAAAATAGTCTTTGACAAAAGACATCCTTCTAATATGTTTTCTTCTGTGTTCCAGTCATCAGTTAATATTTAATTTAGCTTTTATATTAGCTGTCCAGAAAACGGGAAATACCATCCATAATAGAATATAATAATTTCAGGGTCTCTTTGCAGCTATAGTTTTAATTGATATTTAATATAATGATTCACTGAGTATTGTGTTATTCTGCACACTAACACTGTTTTTCCCCAAACAGATGTTATGCTTTTATTTTGTAGAACAAAAATTACTTAGCTAACCTCCGGTCTTAGTCTGTCTGTTTCTGTCTCAATTGACCATGGAAAACCATGGAAACACAACAATGTTGTCAACTTGGAGCCCCTCCTCCCCCAATACAAGGTATGACCTTGTAAAATAATACAAATCTGGTGACCCATCACTTTAATACGGTCAATGGAGTAGCCTATAAATAACGACCAAAACCGACAAACCTGCTTTGTTTATCTGAATCTCAGGCACAGCATCTCCCATCATCCTGCGCTGGCGATCAATCTCCTCTTCGTATCCTACTATCGTTTTTTCAATCAGCACAAATGTCTCTTCAACAGCCGCAGTTAGTAGCTGGTTGACCAACACTCTCAACATCTGGACTCTGGACATTTTCGGAGAGTGAGCAGAACCAGAAATGGCGTCCAATACCACGCGTCGTCGGTCCTCCATAGAACAAGAACATTCCTTTTCGTATTCTTCTATCTTTCTTTCAAACAGCCCAAGTATCTCTTCGGCAGCCGCGGTTAGCCGCTGGGTGACCAACGACCTCAGCATTTGAACGTTGCACATTTTCAGACAATGACAGAAAGACAGATACTTTACTACCATTCAAATAAGTATCAGTGTCGTCGTCGTCCTCTTTTTCTTCTTTTTTCTTTTTCTTTTTTTTCTTCTTCTTCTTCTTCTTCTTCTTCTTGTTTTACGGCGATTGGCATCCAGCTTATTGGTGCATTACCGCCACCTGCGGGTGGATCAGACAATAGACTTCAATCGACAATCTAAATCTCAAACCCTTTACTTACACACATACACATTCACACACCCTAAACTACATTATATCCCATATATATATATATATATATAACTGTATCCCTTAAGAAAGGTAACAGTACCCTGACCTGTGCTCCCTCACCCATGTTCAGTGCTCAGTAATCCTTTTAATGTGAATTCCTGCACCCCTAACTTCCTCACATTATTAGTCATCATCTCTCTCTCTGCCCCATACCTCCTACAACTCAGAACTACGTGCTCCACTGACTCCTCTTCCTGACATCCCTCACACAAGCCTGTCTGGTGTTACAAATACTTTAGCAATGTAATTCCCTATCCGACCAAAGTTATCCCTCTGATTCCTCCCATTCTCCCAGCACTCCTGCAAAACTCCTTTGGTGGGGTGGGAATCATTATGTCCCTGCAAATTAGCCCAGTAATTTGCCATCAGTTACATCCTTCTTAATTCCAATGGCATTTCTCCTATTTCTACCTATAGGGCAGGTCTGGACGATGTTTTAAAAGCCCAACTGCACACTCTCAATGCCTGTGCCTGGATCACATCCAGCTTCCTTAAAAGAGACCTAGCTGCTGATCCATACGCTACACTGCAGTAATCCAACACAGATCTTATCAAGGCCACATACATTCTTTTCAACAATGAGCAACTTGCTCCCCATTCCCTACCAGTCAAACATCTCATCACATTTATTACTTTTTTGCATTTTTCTTCTATTTTCCTGATATGGTCTGCCCATGTTAACCGTGAATCAAAAACAACTCCCAAAAATTTAAATGTTCCAATCCTTTCTAATTCTTTCCCATCCTTCCTCAATTCTTTTCCTGGTGAAAAAGACTTTGAGTTTTTTCCACTGAGAACCGACACCCCCAATCATAACTCCACTCCACCACCTCATCAGTTGCTCCTTGTACTCTCCTGAGTGCATGCTCCATGTTCCTTCACTCTTTCTACAAGGCCCCATCATCTGCAAACAGTGACCTACCTATGTCTGCTGGTACCTTTGAGAAGACGTCATTGATCATAATGAACAGTAGTGGGCTTATCACACTGCCTTGGGGTGTGCCATTTCCAACCGTGTACTTATTTGACAAATCTGACCCAATCCGTACTTGAATTACTCTTCCAAACAGAAAATCATTTATCCAGTTAAAACCTCTTCCACCAACACCCATCTTGTGCAACTTAATTAACAATCCTTCCTTCCACATCATGTCGTAGGCTTTTTCTATGTGAGAAAACACTGCAATTACTGACTCTTTATTTGTCTGGGCCTTTCTTATTTCAGTCTCTAGCCTCATCACTGAGTCCATGGTATTGTGGTCATCGTCTTCTTCTGTGGTTTTTATTGGCGGTTGGCAACCAAAGTTAAAGATGCATTACCGCCACCTACAGAACTGGACTATGAAACAGAGATCCTGAAACCTAGATCCTACAATCTAGTCCAGTTTCTCTTAAGAAACTGAAAACACCAGATGAAATTCCTTGCGACGATGTTCCTTGTAATAAAATACTAACACTTATCTCGTTGACTCCATTTTCCTTCAAATTCTATTTTAATCTGTCCCCTCTCTCTCATATTGAGCACATTGCATTATCACAGCTCTACCGTCTTCATCTCCTGGCAGAAATCACACCTCCCTGTAGGTTATATTTCTTTATATATATATTCATTATGTGTATGGAATCTGAACATATTGCCACTTTACCCAGTTGCCTCTCTTCCACCCACTGTTGTGCTAAACCTACTGCCACCAATTCAGCTGTTCACATATCACACCAATTCACGTGTTAATCTTCTTTTAACCAGGACCCCAATCTCTGGCACTCCATATGCTGAACCTACCCGACCTGTTTGTGGGTGCTTTGAACCAGCTGTATATATCTGTAGGTAAACACCATATATATCTCTTGTGTGACCCACCCACGCTTTTAAGAGCTAGCCGACATGGTCCCCATTCTACTCCTATAAGACAACGCATTACATTAATTGCCTTTTTACATTTATCCACCATCTTCTCAATATGCACCACCCAAGCCTGGTATCAAAGTGTACCTCTAGGAACCTGAAAGATGCCACCCTTTCCAAATTCCTCCCATACAGTTTCATCCCAATTCCTTTTCTTTCTTTCTAGTAAAAAAATCATAGTTTGTGTCTTCCATCTCAAAGCCCATTTTTCAACTGTGTTGATGACATCTTCAACTTTTCGAAAAGTGAACTGAATGTTCCCACCACTCTTCCATAGTATTCCATCATCAGCAAACAACTATATTTGTATCTTGGATAATTTCCTATAACAGAGAATAATAATGGACTAATTACACTAACCTGCAGGTGCAGACTCGATAAGATCAGCCATTCAACTGTTTTTATCTAACCACGTTTCAGTTAAAAACATAAAATCAAGCTTGTGAGTGTGAATTAGGTCATTGACCAAAAGAGACATGTTAGCTAGACCTGACATTAAGCAAACTCAGCTTTATAGTTTTTGTAGCAGGCACCAAATGAGGGACGAGGGACATGGTGTGCGTTGAGTATCAAAACAACACAACTCAATCAATTTCAACATTTATTTCTCTCTCTATGGTGGTTTTAATGAATAAATAATTGTTTCATTCATTTGTGAATGGAGGTCATAAAGACAAAGTCAATAAAGTGTGCATAATAAGGCAAAACACAGGAAGGCACACACAGGAATACCTCGGACCTGTACTACGACGCTGGATGAAGGGTTAGCGAGGTAACTTCAGGTAACTTCAGGTTTAATCCAGGGTTTTCGGTATCACAAACATGGTTTACTTTTTAAACCATGATGTTAGACTGACAGAAAGCCTTTGCTTTCCATAAGGATTTATTATATTAGAGATATAATGTTTGTAAAGTTTCCAGGCGATTTGCCACTCTGGCTATAAAAGGGGACGTCGATCAAATATCAGGTAGCTTACATTAATGAAATTTACTGTTGCATATTGCATATAAGTGTACTGAAATTTATTAGGATTCTGGAGAGTGATCAGTGCAATAAATTGTACTGGAACAATGAGAATAGTGACGGGCAACAATAAGCCTATTTCCTTTACACCATCTGCAGGCTTTCCTCCAGCAATCCTCTCTAGCAGCAGCAACTGTTACTTTTTTGCTGTTATATTTTTTGTATTGCTCATTTTTATTCATTATGATAGTTTGTTCTTGTTGAGAGAAAAAACATCTCTTTCCCATACTTCTCACTTCTACAGCCTACTTAACATGTTGTCGGCTATTTGTTACAAACCTTTTATGTGATCGTGCACGTAGCTCAAGTGGGAAAGCCTGGGTTGAGTTACCGAGTTGATAACCACCTTCGTGATACTGGTTAGATGTTGCGGATGTTAGGGTAACTTAAGCCAGCTACCACACCGATATCCTGGATATGTTGAACTTGCTTCGTAGTACAGCCCCCTGGTATGATAAGCGTAATGCTACAATAACGTTCACAGTGAACAGAGTCTACTATTCCCTTAATTTTATACTTGCAATGCACTTTTACGCAGCACTCATCTCCTAAATCTCCTTATTTCTCTAAACTACATTCAAAACTACAAATGCAGATTTGTGTCAACAATTTGTGTTATCAATATTAATCAATATCAACATTGTATTCTAAACAATGGCACTGCTCTGGCATATATTATTGTCAAATCATCTTCATCAAATTAAGATTTCAGGAATGAAGAAAAGCAGCCTCTTTTCACAGGGAGAATCTTACATGTGTGAAACCTCTACACTGTGTTGTCAATGGGATTCCAGGCCCAACGGTCACGGAACTGATTCATACACAACAAAGACCGTGGGAATGTAAAGTTCACCATCAAAGTTTGGTTGTGACTAGTATTTTTTTCTTCTCCATCAGCCATTTCAGCAAGTAACCAACCAGGCGGTGATCTTTCTTGCACTCTTGTTTTTGATTCCTTGTAAATAGTGCTTTTTTTTTTTTTTAAACATTGTTTCATTACAATAAGCTTAATTGTAGATCATAGTTTACAAGCTTAAATGACTTTACTGATCTCTGAGGAAAATTGGGTGTAACCATAACAGTTAACTTATTTAAAACTACTATCCTGGTTAAGTTCATGCATTAAGTTATACATGACATTTGACATTTGACAATGGGAACATGAATAGGCACGTTGTCTGGTCAGTATCCAGATGATGCATCCCTAACCACAACATTGACTGTAAGCATTTGCTGAACAATTCGCCTCAACCAGCAGCTTCATCTGCTATTGCTCTCAGCCCCACACTTATGCCTTTTGACGAGCGACAGCCAACTAAAGCTTTTACAGCACACACTGCAACTGTATGGTTTCTCTCCTGTGTGGATTCTCATGTGTTTGTTCAAATTTCCCTTTTCTTTAAAACTTTTACCACACAGCGAGCAGCTAAAGGGCCTCTCTGCAGTGTGGCTTCTCATGTGTGTGCCCACTGCTCCACTCTGGCTGAATCTCTTACCACAAACTGAGCAGCTGAAAGGCTTATCCCCCGTATGGCTTCTCATGTGTGTGCCCAATGTCCCACTCTGGCTGAATCGCTTACCACAGACTGAGCAGCTAAATGGTTTCTCCAGTGTATGTCTTCTCATATGTGTAACCAGTGCTCCACTCTGGCTGAAGTTTCTGCCACAGACTGTGCAACTAAATGGTTTCTCCCCCGTGTGGCGTCTCATGTGTGCCTGCAAATTTCCCTTGTGATCAAAACTTTTACCACAAACTGAGCAACTAAATGGTCTGTCCCCCGTATGGCGTCTCATGTGTACCTGCATATTTCCCTTCTTATTAAATCCTTTACCACAAAATGGGCAACTAAACAGTTTGTTCTCGGAATGAAGTATCATGTGTCTGTTCAGTTGTTCCTCCAAACTAAATCTTTTCCCACAAACTATGCAACAAAATGGTCTCTCCCCAGCAGATCTCATATAACTTACAAGGATCTCATTGTTTTCCAGTGTGTCTAAACCTGACTGAGGTTCATTGGCTTCCTTCCAATCGCCATCAATATCTTCTGTCTCAATTTCAGAAAAGTCTGAAGAGAGAAGCTGGCCATCATTAGTTAGTTCAACATCACTAGCTGGATCAGATACACCATAGTCCTCATGATCAGCTTTTATTTTCATCTGTTCAGTTGAGGTGCTGGCTAGAGGCTCTGCCTGTGAAGACTGACACTTCTCTTCATTGTTTTCACTCGTCACTGGGACTGGAGTGAATGGGAACTTGGTGATATCAGCCTCCTCCAGGCCTTGAAACTGTTCTCCCTCCTGACTGGTCCAGAGTTCCTCTTGTTCCTCCTTAATGTGTAGGGGGTCTGGGTCCTCCTGGTCCAGACTGGGGCTCCACTCCTGCTGCTCAGGGGGTACCTCCATGCGGACAAACAACTGTGGAGGATCTAAAAATAATACAGACAATCAACTTAAGGTTGTTGCTACTTTTACAGGGCAGGGGGGAAGCTCCACTTGGCGGACAAAGAGCTGTGGAGAGTCTAATGAGCGGGACAAAAACAAAACAAAACAGTTAACTTAAAACTTTTTGTTACTTATTCATGGAGATTTTGAAATAGATCTACATTCTGGTGCATGGAAAGACATTTACTCTTTATACTATTAATTTAGAAATCACAAAAGATAATAAAAACAAATAACAATACACCAAATTAAAAACAACTAATTCAAACAGGCAACAACATACAAGCACATATTATAAAAAGCAATCACAAAACATCATTGAAAATGTGAGATATTATTGCTATCCACTGCTATGGGTTAAAATAAACTTTTCAAGGGAGTTTTGTGGTTGAGTCTTTGTTTATGTAATTTTAGCAGCACTACATATGTATGGCAAGCACAGGGCATTTCAATGGCTGACTTGACTCCTGGTAATGGAGCTCCCATTCTAGTCTTTAGCAACAATTATGTCACTGAGAGGGGTTAAAAGGGAAATTTTAGATAGACATCCTTCAAAGTTTTGTCATCAAAAGTCAACAAATATTAATTTTTGATTCAGCCTTTGATTTACTTTTTGATTTTCCATACAATGTCCTCTTTCATCAGGAAATACCATGCAATGTAATACATAATAAAACATTGTAATCCTCTTTAGTGTCTGTTCTACACCTAGTTTCAGTCCAGATTAATATGATGATTCCACTGAACATTTTGATGCGACTTTTGTTGTTGTTCTCTCTACCTCCACGTTTACGCTTTAATTTTGAAGGCTAAATTGCTTAACTTCCACCTGGCTATTTCCATTTGTGCGCTTGACACAACTAGCTAGCTGTTCGCTCACAAATGGAAACAACATGGATTCTACCCCTCCTAGTCGGCCAGCTAGCTAAGATATGACCTTATAAAAAAACGCAAAAATGGTGACCTATGACTTTGTTGATCAATGAGGCAAAAGAAAAACCTTCAAACCTGCTTTGTTTATCTGGATCTCAGGCCTCAGAACATCTTGTAGCAGCCTGCGTTGGCGATCAATCTCCTCCTCGTATTCTTCTATCGTTTCTTCAATTATACCAAATATTTCTTCAACTGCCGCAGTTAGTCGCTGGTTGACCAACACTCTCAGCATTTGGACTCTGGACATTTTCAGAGAATGAGTGGAAACAGAACGCAAACAGTAACTCCCCAATATCCTATGACCGCAGCTCCAACAGCACTGTCAGATACCAGAGTGCCGAAAATTACAGCAATAGTTAATAGAATCCGGAAGTAGTCATATTAGCCTTCACAATTAAAGCACAAGTTTCACTTCTGGAAATAATAATAAGAACTATTTGGGTGTACACAACATTTTGGAAAAAACACCAATGGTATGTTATTTACTACCGGTCCCCCCTTATATGTGCTTTTTCAATGTGGTACTTTTTACTCAAAAAACGCCGCAGTGTATGTTCGCCATGGGCCTTATTTTGAAATTTATAACCGGATGTTTTTTTTTATTTTTTATTGTAGGTGCTTGACAAACCGGCCAGAGAATTTGCAACATCGGTGCAGACAGCTTTCACCAACAGGTGACACGCTATCTAGAAATTAACGTTTGCTTTATAGACAGAATGTCTTGTATGTAACCCTTTGTGTCGTAGTTGTGTTGAGCAAGTTTTCATTATTAATGGGTCATTAATAATTATTAATGCATAATAATTAAGTGAATTAATAACGTTATACAGTAACGTATAGCCCGATATGTTCTCTTTTATTGTATATAGAATTAAAGAAATCTGCAGAACTATTATGTTCCGTTCTTTATTGCATGGAGAGAAAGTCACATCAATCTCCATTCCATAATCTGGTAATTTAATACAGTCGTATTTATTGCCAAAGATACATACGATACATATATATTCAACATCAGGAGACAAAGCTGTCGACCAGGCTCCTGTAGACCCTCTACTCTAGTGTTATATAAACATTTTACTGCTATATACAGGTTTTTTCCCCCCAAAATGGAAGTAGGAAATCTAATTTAGGAGCACTGTTGAAAGTAGTCATTTTGACGTCCCCAACATTTAAACTTAGATCTTTAGACTGATGTACTGCAAGGCTGATAATGAATCTTTGGCTGAAATATTCAGAATCAGAATCATTTTACACAGAGCTGAGAAGGGCAGAATTGGACAGAATATTGCAGTTCAACAGGAATTGATACATAGTGGACTCTTAATTAGCACTAGAGGGAAATTACAAATTCAGCTGAGCAAATTATCTTTAGATCAGTTTTACTATTCAGTAATCTAATTTAAGTTGTTCAAACTGTAAACAATTTACAAATACAGACTTTGTAGGTTTTGCTCCTATATTTTCCAACAGGTGCCCCTTGGGAAAAAAGGTTACCATAGAACCCTGATGGTGGTTAAATGGTGTGGTTAAAGGTAGGGTTGCACAGCTTTGACACTTCAAGACAGTCTCCCAAAAAGGATCCAGACGCCCCACATGTTAAATAAAGAACTGGAGGAACTCTGGACCAGTCAGGAGGAAGAGCAGTTACAAGGGCTGGAGGAGGCGGATATATTGTTTAGTAGTAAGAGTACAATAAACTAAAGACAGGTGATAGTAAGTCAGAAGAATCCCAAATCCTCATAGTCAATGTTGTGGATAGGGATGCAGCCATATCTGAATACTGCTAGATTTTAAAGTAAAATGAAACACAACTCAATTTCGCCCTCGAATCCTTCTTAATTTTCACTTCTGTACTTTGTATTACTCAAAAAAAACGTTGAAACGCGTTCGTCAATAAGGATTTTATTTTGAAGGTTGTGGTCGGAAGTGGTATTTTCTTTGCAAATTCTGGCTGCCTTGACACTGTTAGCGGGCTAGCACATAGTTTAACTGCGAAGCAAGGTGGTAAAGATTTCACCTGTAATTGTCTGAAAATGTCCAGAGTCCAAACGCTGAGAGTGTTGGTCAATCACCGGCTAACTGCGGCTGTTGAAGAGATATTTGGGATTATTGAAAGAACGATAGTAGAATACGAACAGGAGATTGATCGCCAACGTAGGCTGCTGGTTGACGCTCTGAAGCCGGAGATCCAGATAAACAAAGCAGGTTTGTACGATTTTCTACGTTATACATACTCCACGGATCATATTAAAGGTATAGGTAACCGCATTTGTATTATTTTACAATGTTCATACTTTGAAACAAACTCACGGAACAGGAGGGCGTGAATAACCTGATATTTTCACATTACTGCTTAGTGGCTAACAGTTACCTTCCCATGGCTGCGTCATGCTCCACAGAAATAGCCAGGTTAAGACCGGAAGGTAAGTAATTTGTCTTCAAAATATGATTACATTTCTAATTTCTGAAACTGTCTATGGATTGACTGAACTGAAAGTGATTACATTGTATTATTGTGGTATTTCCTGATGAAAGAGGACCTACTGGACAAGTGAATCACAGAATTGATTTATTTATTTAAAATATTTTGGTGAGTTAAACATACTTATACTAACAAATTGAGAAGGTAAACTATTTCAAAAAGTTAATTTTAACCCCCTGCTGTGGCACAGTTGTTAAAAGCTATAGAATGGGTACTCCATTACCTGCAGTCAAGTCAGTTAGAATAAGCCACTATTAAAATGTGTGTATATGATCTTAAAATCACGTCAGATGTCCTCATTGTACATGGCACATTTAATATAATATTACAAGCCAAACTTACAAATATAAATGAGCCCTTCTGGCCTGGTTTATGATTTCAAGTGTAAGGAGTACATTTCTTTCCATGTGCAGGACTGTGGATCTTTTTCAGTCCTTTCATGCTGTACATGCAGGCTGTACATTAGCGAATACTTGCACATTAAGCAACTATATGTAATGAATGACTCACACCGACAGTGTTTACCACTGAATATGCTGACACATCACAGATGAATGGTGAAGATTGTGCTGGTAGGTCTGTTTTTTTGTTTTTTTTAATTATTGTTGCTAGTGTCATAGTTGTTATTATTGAGATATTAAATATAAAGTAGCAACAACCTTAAGTTGATTGTCTGTATTATTTTTAGATCCTTCACAGTTGTTTGTCTGCGTGGAGGTACCCCCTGAGCAGCAGGACTGGAGTCCCAGTCTGGACCAGGAGGACCCGGACCCCCGACTCATTAAAGAGGAACAGGAGGAACTCTGGACCAGTCAGGAGGGAGAACAGCTTCAAGGCCTGAAAGAGACTGATATCACCAAGTTCCCATTCAATCCAGTTCCTGTGAAGAGTGAAAATAATGAACAGCGTACTCAAACTGAACAGAACAGCGAGGCAGAGCCTCTAGCCAGCACATCAGCAGAACAGATGAAAACAGAAGCAGAAGGAGAGGACTGTGGTGTATCAGAACCAGCCATTAACTTTGATCCAGCTAGCGATGGCAGGCTCCTCTCTTCAGACTGTTATGAAATTGAGACTGAAGACATTGATGATTGGAAGGAGACCAGGGAACCTCAGTCAGGTTTAAACAAACTAGAAAACAATAAGAACCATGTCAGTCAAATTAATTCTCATACAGGGGAGGAGACCTTAATTTGCATGCTTTGTGGTGAAAGATTTTCTTTGGAGGAACAGCTGAAA
The DNA here is from genome assembly GCA_900660455.1 of Gephyroberyx darwinii. Classification (NCBI taxonomy): domain Eukaryota; kingdom Metazoa; phylum Chordata; class Actinopteri; order Trachichthyiformes; family Trachichthyidae; genus Gephyroberyx; species Gephyroberyx darwinii. Next base: position 2,923 of record CABFOQ010036599.1, on the reverse strand, counting down.
AGACACATGCTAGTTCATTCAGAAAAGAAAGCCTTTAATTGCCCATTTTGTGGTAAAGGATTTCATAAGAAGGCACCTCTGCAGGTACACATGAGAAGCCATACAGGGGAGAGGCCCTTTAGTTGCTCCCTGTGCGGTAAAGGTTTTGTCTGCAAAGTAATTCTCCAGAGACACATGACAAGTCACACGGGGGAGAAACCATTTGACTGTTCAGTTTGTGGTAAAAGGTTTGGTTTGAAATGTAACCTGACAACACACATGAGACTCCACACAGGAGAAAAACCCTTTAGTTGTTCAGTCTGTGGTAGAAAATTTGTCCAGAAATGCAATCTGAATGCACACATGAGATTTCACACAGGAGAGAAACCATATGGCTGCAACGGTTGCGGGAAAAAATTTAGCCGGTTGTCACATGTCAAAAGCCATAAGTGTGGTACTGAAGCAGTAGCAGGTGAAGCTGCACGTGGTGGTGAGCAGAGCAGCTGGTTGAGGTGAATTGTTCAGCATTAACAGTACAATGAACTAGAGACTGATATTTCTGCTTTTTGGCTAAAATTCAGGTTACATGAAAGAAACTATTACTAACTATTGTAGAATCTAACATAAGTTAACACATTCTCTGATGAATGGGAAAAAGGTATAATATAACAGATCAAAAAGGCTTTGGGACTTGTAGGTTTCACTGGGTGTAAAGCTAAATTGACTGGCCTGTGAAATTTAGCAGATTATCAGTGATTAACAGGAATTTGGAGCCTGCACAGTCCCACAAAACTGCCAATTATGAATCAATACCCAGTCTCATCACACCTTGCAGATGAATGTGCAGCAGAGCAAATTGCTCTCAGGAAAACCTAATTAGCATTTGAAGAGTGGTGCTACATGGCTAATCCTGTCTGGAGGTCCTCTTCATCGCACTTTTACTGCATTGGATGAAGCCCATCAACATTTAAAATGGTCAATTCTGATTTGCAAATGGGTAGCCTCCCTTCTCATTTAGTGTTGGTTTGTTTCATTGGATAATGTAAACTACTTGCGTTAATTGAATAAAGCAACTATTAATTGTACACATTTAATGTATTTATAGAATTATATCTATACCGATTTATATTGATGTTACTTTAGCCTTTTAATATGTATTTTACTCAAGATCAACAAGCCCAATATTAATTATAGAAATAAAAGACAATTCATTTAAATCAAACACTTTTATTTGTAAAAACAACAACTGTTTACACCAAGTAAATCAAAGAGATCACATCGATCAACACACATCTTCGATGGCGACGGTGGACTGGGGCATGAACGATGGTGCAAAGTGGCATTTGGAGCAATCTGGGTCATAGTTTGGGGCTTTCTAGTTGAAAATGTGCCAGCGCTGTGTACACAGGGGTGATGATTGAGTTTGAACTTGGGGTGATCTTCCAGTCTCTGTTGGAGCTGAGTGCACAATGCAGTCAGTTTTGCACACAGGAAGGCAGGTGGCTTGACCCTCCACACACACATCCCCTCCAAGATCCTCGTCAGACATCAGGTCTATCGTCACCCCTCTTCAGAAGTCCACCTCCTGGGCCAACAGGAAGCTCTGCCTGGAATCCATCAACTGTAAATAAATAGGCAAAGTTAGAACTAAACAGTATTTTTTGTTGAAACAAATTAACACAAAAAAATCTACAACAAAATAAGAATAAAAACACCATACACATGCCTATTACCTATTAGAATGATTTTGTGGGCTGCCATGGTTGTATCCTGTAACCTATAATTTGTTCGCCATTGCAGAATGTAACTGAAACCAAAATTATTAACCTTTTTCTCCTCTGCCGACACCGAGCTGCGATCTTACTGGCCTCTGCCACCGGCGCATTATCAGGCAGGCTGAACCGGAAGCCCTTACGCAGGATTCATTTGAGCGTCAAAAGATAATACAAGACTTGTATTAAAACAAACATCCAAGGCCTGTAGATGACCCACCTCGAATCATATTGGGATCAATATCCTGCATATCCGGACACCCAGCCACTTCTTGTATCAGAAACGTGGTGACTACTTCATTACGCTGTGCGACTAGTCTGTGGGAAGAAGACAGTCCGCACAAGAACTGTTTTGGGATTTTTTGCACTTTTGCAAATCTGCATGCCAGAAGGTCTTGAAACAGAATACTTGTTGTGGGTCATACAGATGCCTCAGATTAGCCTCTGCATTATGAAGCTGCCGCAGAGTCTCCTACAGAAAGAGGTTTTTTTTTTTATCTTCTGGGCTGGGCACCCTTCAGGGTGTTGCCCTGATATTTAACCCTATCCTTAATCTTAATCCCAACACTAACAACAAATTTACATCCTTTGAAGTACTTCTTCTGCGCCCTACAGCTACGAATCTCCCGTCATTTTACTTGGCAGTACTTTACCGCCCACCCGGGCCCTATTCCCTCTTCTTAGAAGAGTTCTCCAATTTCATTTCGGACTTAGTGACTCGAGCTGATAATATTCTCATCATGGGTGATTTTAACATTCACCTGAATAACTCCACTGATCCTCTCAGTAAGGCCTTCCTAGATCTTATTGATACTTGTGGCCTCACTCAATTTATTAATGAACCAACCCACCATGGCGGCAACACCCTTGACCTGGTTCTGGCCCGTGGCATTCCTGTATCTGCTTTAGTGGTCTCCTCTTATGTGCCCGCCCTATCTGATCATTATCTAATTAAATTTGAGATCGAATTGATCTGCCCACGTAAAAAGTGTGAAGACACATATACCAGCCGCAGTATTAATGCCACCACGGCCTCGTTACTTTCTGAAAAACTACCCAGTTTTCTCGCACCACTCTCTGGTCATGTTGGCTCACTCGACAACTTCACCAACGAACTAAACTTTAGCCTAACCAACGCGCTTGACTCAATCGCCCCGTTAGTCACTAGAAAA
>CABFOQ010036596.1:17961-28788 GCA_900660455.1 Gephyroberyx darwinii | reverse complement strand
ATAGTGCAGGGTGAATTATAGAGCAGCAGTCTTGGAACTGTTAGGGATTCAGTGCACTTGCTTGCCAGAACCTGGTCCTCTGGGTGAAGCATGGTCTTCCTACTCACTACGTAACCCTGCTGCCCCTGTATTTGTATGATTCTAACATAAAGGAAGCTAGGTTGGTGATTCAGAAACCATACTTTTGTTATTTACACAACTTTTATATAGATATGATGGTTGTAATAATATATTGATGTATTTATTTACTAAATCATTCATAGCAAGGCTCCAGTGTATTTAAACTTTTGCTTTGGGTGGTCAGGTGTGGAACGTTAAAGTAATAATGTAACTTTTTCATAGAAATAAATGTCACAGGCGAAATGCAGTCTTTCCTAAATGAGTCTTAACATTTGGAACCTGAAGTATGGGTATGATGAGAACTAACGTTTCAGACCAATAATGCTGTCATTTTTTAAGCAGGGCTTTGTAAATTAATAAATACATGTGTTCCCACAGGTCACAATGTTTTATAAAACCTGTTATAAAACATATTTCTATAGTGAAGATATTGCCGTCTCTGCAGACATGGTCGCTTATAGGCAATGACTGAAATCGTCATTCCCTTCATTATATTCGCCTCAGCAGTAGAACAGCCCATTCTGGTTTGTTTGGGGGTTTGGGATCTGCTGTCAGTCCACTGATGTCAGACTGCTGGCGACACTGTTGCAAAGCCATTGCTGGGAAATGCAGCGCAACACACCAAAGCAGTGACCGCTTATCACCAAAAGTGTCGCCAAACTCAAGAAAAACAATTAAGCTTATCACTTTAAATTTTGGAGGGCATTGCCTATGTCCAACCATCTGGCTCATGAATAGGGGATGTGCAAGGGAGAAGGACAGAAAGAGAGAACTGAAAGATTTATGCTAAAATAGAGGATCAATATTGTAAGATTTAGAGAATGAGAGAATATTCAGATACAAGAGGAGAGATTGTGAAAGAGGCCATTTCATTTTTTTTTTTAAAGATAACTATCTATGACATATATTGGAAGGAAATGATGGTACATTATTATCTGGTTATATTACCCAGCCAGAGCACATATATGCTATGTATAATGTATAATTCATCTTAAGTGAATGTGAATGTTACTTAAACTCATTTCTCTGCCCTATGCAGAGGAGGTCAGAGAGGTGAGGTCACTGTGGTCCTGTACGTGTTTAAAAAATATAGTTATAGGCCTAACTAGCTATATGTTCATTGGTATTCTTGCTGCTCAATAGCTATAATACCTGCAAATTTATTATTTAGTCCCCGTCATAATATGTTGACAGTTAAAGATGATCTGCAGGATCTTTAAGCTTATGAGATCAGATAGCTGGAAGCACCTTTAAATTGACTTATAAAAGCGCACTCCTCAATATAATGAGCACACAATGAGAATGTCTTTGAATAATATTGAAAAGCACTACATGGAAAAGAGCTGTTACAAAGCAGGTAATATTCCAGTCATTGCAAGGATTTTGTAGAAATTCAATGAAAATGTATTGCCTGTGCTAAATTAAAATGTAAATGTGAATTCTCATGTTATTGGAAAAAGAACTAGTCGTACTTGCTTGTTTAAAAAAATGTAATACAAAGCTTCCATATCACAGCATTACACGGGCTACCATCATATACTGTGCAGTAGTTATGTGTGGCTAAAATAGCATTGTATAAGTCCCACCCCCATCTGTGCTTTTTAAAACATCTAATTACACAATCCCTCATGTGGATGGATGGAGCAATACTCTGGGAGGAGGTAGCGGAGTGTGAGACAGAGAGAAAAAATATTTAACGGGAGGACAGCAGTGTATAGAGATGGAGAAGGTGCAAGGTGGAGACAAAGTGAAGACAGGCAGATAATGACAGAGGAGGAAGAGGGGAGAGAATTTGCAAAGCTGAGAGACAGATAGATAAAGGTTGAGAAAGGAAGACGTTAGAGGACAGATAGGAGAGACAGGTAGAGAGATGAGAAGGGGAAAACAAAGATAAAGAGCTTTGACTGGGGCATATTGCCCTCTCTTCCTCCTCCTTCTCTTCCTCCTCCTCGTATTCCACTTCTTTGTGTTGTTATTGAGGCAGGAGATGAAAACTGGAAAGTATTAATTATCCCTTGTCACAAGAGAGAAATGTGCCATGACAAAACTGTAATAAACCCCTCCTGCCATGACATCAGTGTCATCAACAGCTCAGCACCTGCCACTTCTTCTGCACATCCCCATTACATTTCATATGCATAGTACTTTTTTTTCTCTCATTTATTTTTATTTAACCAGGTTAGTTCGGTTAAGATGGAAAACCTTGTTCACAAATGAGACTTGGCCAAGAAAGGCAGTGGCACATAAGTTACAGACAAAACAATGCCTGCATTGTTTATCAATTTACCTCAAATTAACTTGAGTTGGTTGCTGTGTTTACCACAACTAAGAGCATGGAGGGTAATGGGATCAGAGGAAAGTAATTACCTATATCCATCACACTACCCAAACAGTGAGGCTGCTATATGAATAAACATGCACATATGGCAGAGCCACACCTTCAGGGAGATATGTATTGTATATGTGTTTTCATTTGGAAATAATTTAGCTCAGGCTCTACTGAAATATTCACCAATCGATCCCCCTGCGGGTGCAACAAGCTCGGCATATGGTCATTGTTCCACTCCCTCCTCACTCGTAGTGCCTTGCTTCAGCTGTAAATCCAGTCACACTGTAGGCTCAGACACTGTGGGTGTCTGTGAATCTACTATCTTTAGTTGTGCATTTTGTCTGCGCTCAGTTACCCAGTTCTCATCAGGCCACGGGCAGGTAGCACCCTATGGGAGAGAAGGCTTAGTGTAGGCTCTAAGGACCTGTTTCAGAGGACAATACACTAAACTCACCTTTAAAGATATCCTCCATTTCTTTATCTGAGGCTAGATATCCATCATCTTTCTGTCCATTCAGGCAGTTTCAAATGGTAGAGGCGAGATGTGGTGAATGAATTGATCTTTGAGCTCTTTGGCATTTGTTTTTTTTTGAGGCCATTGAATTTCATTTTCCTCTCCTATGCCGGAGTAAAAAAGCCCCTGATATCCAAAGATATCATGTTGGATTGTTATAAAAAGTGACTCACTGCTCTCCAAGTGACTGATTTCTGAACTGCCAATAAATATAAGTTGGGGACTCAGATTAAACACTCATTTCCCTGCCACTTTATAGTCCAATAATCCATTAAAGATATGTTTAGAACATGAGATATTAATCATACTGTTTGCAGTGCTTAGTCAAGTATAATGATATAATATACAACACGTTATTGTCCCCACGGGTACTCCCTCCCTATCTTTTCCCCTTGACTCCTACACTATTGGGTTTATGGCACAATCTGCTTAACAACATAACAGCTTTCACATTTCCAATGATCACCACAAACACAACAACCATAAACACACTTTATGATGCCATTACATACTCAGGTACTGTTCATGTTTGAACTAGACTGGCCAGGCTTCAAGGAGACAAATCCTGATGCCGGCGTATAAAGGCCTTAGAAAGGAGAAAAAATAAAATAAAAATGGCATCTCGGTAAAAAAGCCCTAGAGCAAGGCAAGTGTAACACACCAGTGTAGTGATTAGCTGGCCATGTTCTTCTTTATCTGGATTGACAGGACACATCTGTGGAGGGGACTGGGTGGCCCTGAGCAAGAGGAGACCAGGTGTGAATATTTCAGCAGGTACGTGAATACATAGAACATCTGGACAGATGGATGGAGGGGCTGTAAGAGGCAAATGGGGTGAATAGGATGTGAATGATGAATAGCAGGGTTGTTGCGGGAGGGAAGTCTGGTGTATATGAGCCACTCAGGTCAAATGGGTGTGCATGACCAAAGGAAAGATGCAGGTTCAATCAAGGAGGTTACTGTCTCTCAATACCGTCAACTGTCCAATAAAGGCAAAAACGCTGCAAACAAACCAATTCATACATATTCTAGCTCCGCATCTGTTACTACTCATCTATTACAATTGTACTTGTGGTTTTATTTACACTTTACTTACATTCTCAAGTGGTTAAAAGCACATTTGTCAGTAATGTTGGCACATGCTGTATGCTGTCAGGTGATGATATGATATTTCATATGCTGTATGTCACAGCAGGTGTGTGTTTACGGTTGTGGTTGCATGCCTATGATTTTGTGATGAGTGAGTGCTTACGCATTCACACAGTGCATGAAAATTGTTATTGTGTTCCCCGTCATTGCCTCCAGCTGCTCCATAACAACAAAAACAAAACGCTGCGCGGCCCTCCCCTCCCTCCTTTTCTCTCCCTCCCCTTTCAGACACAAACAGCAGTCCCCTCTGGGCGATAGACGCTGCACTCATTCATTAACAGAGATATCAAGGTAGAAACAAGCATGACCCCGAGGAGTGAGGGAAGAAGAAAAGAAGAAAGGATGAGATGTTTAGTCGTGGTATCCTCCTCCATCTTTTTTCTCGAGTGGTCCTAATTACCTAGTGTCTGATGTCTCTCTCATCTCACTGTGTGTTCCCCAGCTGGGCCCTCAGTGGGCTGAGGAAGTTCATCCCAGCATTGGGCCAGCCCTGGTGCTGTGCTGCTGTGGCGAAGTCTTCCTCTCTCAGCTTACAGTCTTCTCCTGGAGCAGTCATGCTCATTAAAGAGGACACAGGAGGGACTAGATCTCAATCCTTATGCTCTGCCCTACATTTCCCCCATCACTTTCACACAGCCTGGCAACGAGTGGCCTGTTGAATGTTCCCCTCCCCACACACCACAGCCTTAAACCTCTTGTTCTTGAAGGGCGCGTGAGATGCCGGCTGACACTACCTCTCTTCCAACTGAGGTGTTGACAGATGCAGCAGGGATGCCTGTTGACGTGCTATCGAAGTTTTTTTTATTATTAAGTTCTGTTTGTTCTGTGGTACAGTGTTTATCTGCTCTTATTTCTGGCATTTCAATGTCCTTTACATTCACATTTCCACTTTCCAAAAACTGGAATAAAATTGTTAGACGGATGTGTTCAATAGTCAGTCGGCTCTTTGAGAAAAGTTTAAAACTTCTTAAAGACTTTTTACTATTGATGGTGGCAGTTTTGAAGTGTCTTGTAAGTGAGCAATACGGGACTCAGACACGGAGAAGCTGGAGAACATGATTGGATAATGATCCATGGTAGGGGCTTTTAGCAAAACTCATCAAAAGCAGACAAGTGCTCCCAAAGGCCAGGCACATTCTAGCATTTTAACTTGATTTTTTTATATAAAAAAAATCTCGTGAGCTGTCAATTCACTTGATAGTATGAAATCATCTAAAGATGGCTTTCTTCTAGAACAGTTAGATATGTTCTATTCCTCTAGACTCTCCTGTTTATTCCACTTTATTTAACAACTCATATGCCCTGACCTGTCTTTTCCAATTAGCCTAATTGGAGGAACGATTCCCTGTCTGTCAAATACAGCACTCTCTTACATGTAGGGTCAGCACTCCAGGAGTTGATGCTGACTCTCACCTTGGCGTGATGACATGCGAAACCACCCTGCAGAATATGAATTTAAAAAGTTCTATCAGGTATCATAACATCACGCTCCAATTTTGTCCGTGCAATAACACAGTGTAGAGAAGTTTGTGTCACATGGTTTGTCCCTGGGGAGAAAAATATACCCTCCTGCCTTCTGAATCATTTGGATGACACTACGCTGAAATTCTTTTTCCTGTGTTGTATTTTCTAATACATGGGCAGCCAATAACGTGGGTGTGCTTGGCCATGAATTATAGATCTGTTGTTGGCACGGTGTGTGTGGATATGAACTGTGCATGCCGAGGCCAGATAAGGCCAGATTTACACCTTTAGCTGCCAGGTGCAGGCTCAGGGAGCCAGCTCACAAATTAAATGGAAATTGAGTTTGAGGGAGCTAATAAAACAGCTACAGCACCCTCATGCAACGCCATGTTCTCTTACCATAAAATGCATACATGATGGGAAATATGTTAAAGGCTGGCCATAGCTCTTAGTCAGGAATCTGATTCTTGGCCTCATTATGCTGTTAGTACATTCATCTACATCGGGGGCCGGATGTGGTCACCAGCTGTGGAAGGAACATTTTGTTTCATGATTATGAAGATACATTTTCTGTCAGGATTCTACTGCACATTTGGCACCATTTCTTTGCAACACTGAATGGGTTCTTTATGCCAACGTGTGATCCATTGGTGCCCATTACACAGAGGGCATCACACATTCAAAGTTTTGTTCACATTATGTGTAATTTAGAAGAGAGATGCTATCACTTTTATTATTATTATTACTATTATTATTGCTATTACTATTACTATTACTACTGAGGTAAAATTCATCCATACTGCTGTTTTTACATTGATCATTTGGTTTACCAACGCAAAATACTCAAAGTCTTCATCTAATGTGTTTCATTTATGTTTTGAGGCTTGGAGATAATCAAATGTTTACAGGCTCTCACAGTGTGCAGCTGGAGAGTGAAAGGATGTTATCAGGCATCGGGTAACACCACAAGTTAAGTCTTTTTCAGTGATTGTTTAAACCACGGTGGCTTTCTTTTTCACATCACCCAGCTCTCACAATAATGAAGACTACTGTACTCTGTGTCATGTTTTCATCATGCTCTCTTTATTTCTCCATCCTGTATGTGACAATAATAGCGTATTGTCCTCTTAAGTCACGTTGATGTCAGCACTGGCACCTTGTGACACTGAAGAAAGTTTCTTACCTCATGATGTTATGTTGTAACTGATTCTAAAACAAATTTAGCATTTGAATTTATACTAGGCAACCTGACAGGATATCAATATTTAACATTTCCTTTAATTGTAGCCTCCTCTCATTGTTATGTTACACGCAGACAAAGATCTGCTGACAGTGGTTTGATTTTAGAAGGCCAGAAAGCAGGTTTGATATCCTGAGGTTGAAGTGGCTGGTAGTTCCACATGTTATTGGGATTAACTCTGAATTTATAAACTGTATTTTTCCTGATGTCTGGATGGATCCCCACGCCGCATAAACCCACTCCGGCCCTCCATATCCTGGCCAGAGTTCTGAGGAAACATGGTTTGCCTCTGGAGGTCTCTGCCTGGACCTTTTTTGTTGTTGTTGTTAATTAATTACCTCCCTTAAGTCTGACTGGGCGTCCTGTGCTGAAACACTACCGGATGCTGCGTTCTCATTTTTAGTTCACACTGCTCCCCCTCTGCCCTGCTTTCCATGCCTATGGATACCATAGCATGCAAATGTAGGATATCCAGATGAGAACCAGGGGTTGGGAAACACCCTCAATACTCCCACTGAGTGTTATGGATTTTTAAAAAAAAATAATTACCATTTTCTTTTGGAATTCAGTACACTAACTGGTTGAATATCCCCATTGAACATCACAAAATAAAACAGCAATTTTCAAGGACAGGACACAAACCAAGGAGGAAGAGCCTTTTGGGACCTCATGGGACCAGTTGATGTTATTTATGGAATATATACTGAGAACCCAAGTGTAAAGATGGCTGTAGATATTACTCTAATTGACTGAATAGCACTAACTATTCTGCCTTTTACTCAAACAAATGTCTGATATTCGTCACAGATATTGAGGCTTTACATTTTCCTACAGTCAGTCAGACTCACTGTTTCCCATGTCCTGATTCTGGTCCCATTTAGAGGATATCCTCCAGTGTAAAACACAAGGAAGCATCTAATCAATACTTAGCTTGTTTTGTTAATACCTTCCTTCCAGTGCATTGCTTTGCTTGTGGCAGTGAGTGTGACCCAACATCACTGCTTTTTCTTGCAAGCACGGTATCAGCAGGCCTTTTGAATGGAATAAACCACTACATCCGGGATGACAAATCGTAACCTTCTACAGCTGAATACACCAGGAGGGTGAATGAGGAATGGCTTTCAAGCCTTAACATTTGGTTGCATTGATGGCATACTGTGTGCCATCATGCTGCGTATTATTGTTATTCATCACAACCTCTGGTACAGGTAGAAGATCGGCTGCATGGCCAGCTATAACGGGATGAAGAAACACTTACAGACAGTAATGTGCATCACGCCAATGAGCCATTCATGGGCCTGGTGCCATCTCATTAGTCTCCCAATGACACCAGCAGAAGCCTGCCTAATGTTTCTCTCTGTGTTGGTGTGTATGGCTCTCTCGCTTTCTTTTTTTTCTTTTTCCTCTGTGCTGGTGTCTGTGGTTCTCTCACTCTCTCTCTCTCTGTTTATGTATATGTATGGCAGCCACTCTCTTTCCCTTGTTTCACCAAGTATGCTCCCTTGGGATCCAATTTTTTGAAAAGCTGCTTTTAAGTTCTCATTTCTGGTGACTTTTAAAAGAAGAGTTTTGGTCATTACGTTGAACAGTTAAAAGTTCAAACTATAAACCTTTAGTCATACTTAAATGAGGTCCCCGGTCATGATATTAAGTGAGGAAGGAGTCCATTGAATAGCAATATATACTCAGCAGTCACCTATTCTAATTCTGTCTGCAGCCCTTCAACACAAGCACCCCCCTCCTCCCACCACCACCAATAAGTGAAAGTGTCCCTCTAGGGAAACAATAATGATCTAAAGGTGTAACCATCAGGTAAAACGTTCATTATACTACAGCTAACCTCTTTGGTTTTTGCTTGAACTTGAGATGAATTCATGCCCCCAACTACCTTCCCCGCCTGACCTGCCACTGACCTTGGTGAAGAAGAATGATGAAACATTTGATTAAATACTGATACTTAAGCCAATGTCAGAGACAGGCCACAGTTAGATATAAAGACATGCATGCACAATTTACACTTTTTTCCCCCCATGTAGTACACTGTAATGCTTTTATGCTGGCAGCCCCTGAATAGAAGGAAAGAAAGAGAGAATGTGCAGAGTAGGTCAGAGTGCAGAAAAACCTGCAAAAATAAATTAACAATTGCCATTCCGTCTGCCAAATTCGTCTAAAAGCCAAGTGGACTCTGTATTCTTCACTTCACCTCAGGGTGCTTCACAAAGAGCAACACAGAAGGTTCAAAAAGCCTGCAGTGTTTAGTGACTCCTCCTCCTAAAACACAGAATAGCCTGTAATCAGTGACCTTGTGTTTGTGAGACTGTAATTTTATGCTCTTGAGCCACTTCAATTCAGGTGAATAACAGTCATAGATGACCTTTGACCTCTGAAAACTGCCTGCACTTATCCCTGCTGAATAACAATAATAACAGCAACCTGTTGTCACAGCCCAGAGACTGCTCCTGCCGCCTTTTCACTCTCCTATCTACTGCAGCTAGAGGTGTTTTTATTTTGTTTATTTCTCAATCAAATTAAATGTAACATCAATAAATTTACATTATATGGTGTGTTTTGATGAAACGTTTTAAATTCAGTGGCTTTCAATGCTTACAGATCACTGGAAAGGCAAACACTGTGTACTCGGTCCCACCTAAAATAGCTGAGAGACCGTTCATACAAGGCAGAATAATTCATAGTTGATAAAGCAGAGAGAGATAAGGTCACTGCATTTATTCATGATTCAGAAACATATTGCATATTGGATAACCTCATTGCGAGGTTCAATGGCAGGGTAACCTGCGGGTGATTTAAAAGTAAGGCTCTGATTGGCTGCACAGGGTAATAATGCACCTGGTCAGTGATTGACATGGGGTCATCCATGAGTGGGAAGGTCAGCAAAATGACAAATGAACCTTGACATAGCTAATAGGCGCAGATCTGCTGCTCCTCTTGCAATCATGGTTCTGTTGGATAATGTGCCATGTTAACTTTAGTGCCAGTAAGGGGGTGTTAGATGTGGGAGGAAAATGGATGTAGGTCATTTAAGCTTTCATGAAACAGAATATGAGTGAATCGTTGCTAGCTGTGCAAGCTTTAAGCAGAGTTTTAAAGCCATTAGATAATGATTTTGATAAAAGCCATACTGTGGGAAGATGATAACAGCACAAAGGCAATTAATTTGAACCGAGCATTCAATTTTATCTGTGCTAAAAAGTATATATGAAAATTTGAATGGAATGGGAAATGAAAAGGCTCACCTTTTTGTGAAACATGTTTTTGACCCACTTTTCTTTTAGCCTCCTGTCGAAATAGTCGACAAACTGAAACAAAAGTTCTTTAACTTTATGTTCTACATTCTGACATTTACATGAAACTAAGCCCTGAGATAAAACGCGAATGAAGCCATCTGGATGTGCACTGTTTCTTGCTTCCAAGAAATCCCCTGTATGATTTCTGTGGAACCCAAAGGACACCAAGGCATCAATTCATTTTTGATGTCACTCTTTTGTTGTTTGTTGTATTACTTTCAGGCCCTTTCACAAAGCTGAGGCCACTGTGATGTTCCAAGTGTTGGACTGTTGTGACTGTGGATGAGTGAAAAAATAAACACAACAGAACAGTGACAACTGTCTAATTTGGCTGACAGAGTGAGCCTGTTTGGCTGCCTTCTGCAAATTGTTCTCTCAAAATAAAATTAGACATATGTTGCATTACTCTGTCTCAAATTAACTTGAGAGAGAAGGAGAACTTCTGACCGTTTTAGTTTTAATTACCAAACTGAACTTACCAAAAGGTTTCCACATCTCCAAAATGCATTCCATCCACATTCAACTCTCAACCTCACCACCAAGGTCTGGCTGTCCATAAACACTGAGTCATTCCACTTGAGGGTAGATTGCAAATTATGGGGTGTATCATGAGAGGCAAACAGCCGATCCTTTCCTGTTGCATTAAGTCTGGAACAGTATTAACAATATTTCAGACGCATTAGCTTCAACCTCTGGACCAATGCAA
>CABFOQ010036596.1:6639-17909 GCA_900660455.1 Gephyroberyx darwinii | reverse complement strand
ACACACACACACACACACACACACACACACACACACACACAATGCCGGTGGAGGGAAGCACGCAAAAATAATTAGAATTGGAAAACCTCAACTATGTACTGGGTGTCAATAGTTACCTATGGAACATCAATTATCTGTCTTGAGCTCGTCATCTGCTTCATATGTGTCCAGCCTGAGGAGACGAATGTAGTTACATGGTGAAGACCACTCCTGTGTGTGTATACCAGAAGGCACTTGTCTTTATTTAATAAAGTATGATTGGTAGAGATTGATAACAGGGGGACATAGCCGGACAATTAATATCCTGATTAAGCGGCTGTGGAGAGGGGAATTGAAGTGCTGTTATTGCTGCAGCCTCCAGCTGGCTCCAGAGTTTAAGGGAAATGAACGACTTCAATGATTAACATCACATTGATGTTTCGTTCTCGGAGAACAGAATGAATTGTGGGTACTTTCACTGAGCGAAAGGGGAAACATCTGAATTACCATAGATCATTGAAGTTTACAAACTTCCCCATCATGCATTCTCTGATGTCGATAAGCTGGCAAAAATAGATATGAAACAAAAGATCAGCTGTAGTGGATATTTAGGTGATTTACCATGTGAGGGGAGTGAAGGTGTAAGAAGAGCCCACAGGTAATCATAACTGTAATCATTGTATTTGAGCAATATTAAAATGAAAATTACATCTCAGTCTGGTTTGAGTGGATAAATGAGGACAGAGTGCCACAAACTTGTTTCACATATGAAACATAGAATATTTTTTTTTTGCCAAGAATAAAATGTCCAATTTTTCTGTAATCCTTTTGACTACTTTCTGATATGTAAGAGCTTATTAACAGTAGAAAAGGGTGGGTTTTTTCAGATCATTTCTGATTGCATCAGGCTTTCTTTAGACAGTATTTTACCCAAAGAGTTAATCCAGCACCCTTTGTACACAAGAATGCAATGCTATTATCAGTACAGAGGGATTGCAATCCACTGCCAAGAATTGAAATATTTTTGACCTTCTTTCTTCTGTGACAGATAACCAGCTGTTCTAAAATACATATTTCATTGAGTCAAGTAGGAAGTTAGAAGTAACCTTTCCAAAATCATAAAGTACTTTCCTTTTGTAATACATTAGGAAACGCTTACATATAAGTCCCTTCTCCTTATCAGCATCAGGCCAGGCTTAGTAGTTTTGCTATTAAGCAAACTTTTTAATTGCTTTTGTGAAACAGTAACTTCTAATTTGATTCATTCTCCTTTTTAATGCTTACCTACATTTTATAGGCAATATTTCAATTTTAGAATTCTTTGAGAAAACAAAGTAATCAATGCCATTTGCCTGCTATGTTGTGCATTATTTTTGTGCGAATGGAATTCCCAACAATATCCTTTGAGGTTTTTCATGCAGTAGAGGACATCAAATACATCCCAGTGCACAGCTTGCATCTAAAGGACCAGGTGGAGCTGTTTATTGGGATTGAAGTAATTTTACCCTGAAACAGGCTTTCGTTTCAAATCACCATTATTTCTGTCAATTGCTGTCAATTTCTTCTCCCCTGTGCACCCTTGCATTCTATGTTGTAAAAAGAGTGAAATGGGCAGTAGCATTGCCACTTTCTCCTTTCTGCTACCAAGGAAAAATGATAGTCTGATAGTCTCCATGTGAATATGTCTGAAAATACAAATCGTCTTTTCAGCCATACTTTCTGAAGGACATCCAATTTTTTTTAATATCATTATATCTTATATTGCCTGAATGGTGTATAATATACCTATTAATTAAAGGATTAACTACAGAGCATGTAAGAGTTCAAATATTATTGACTTCATTGTGCAGAGTGCAGTACAAACAGTGAAGCAATGTGTGGAAGAGGTCAGAAACTCTCTGCACACAACTCCTTCAGACAAACCAGCTCAACCAAGTGCTACCATTTATCTGTATATGCGTCACTTTTGACTAGACCAATCATAGGCAATGGGCTACAGAAAAACAAGAAAAAGAGGAGAGAGAGACAGAGAGATTGACAGAGAGAGAGAGAGAGAGAGAGAGAGAGATAGGCAAAAAGAACAAGACAAGGATCCAAGACTAATACCTTGCAGCACCAAGCTTTATAAGCACAGAAATTAAGGTCAACCACTGTTTGTGTGGTTGCAATAGATTAAAGTCATAGCATCTCATAACTCACTCCTGTCAGGCTCAAATAGGGTGGCTCAATGAGCAAGGAGAGATGGAGCGATTGCATCTCACATCAAAGCACAAAATGAGGCGCCATGTTAAGAGGGCTGAGTGTCTGAAAAGAAATGGATCTTTAGGGATGTTGGGGCATTTTTTGAGAATATTAGTTATTTGACCTGTTTTTTTTCAAGCCAGAAGTAAAATATAAAGTATAGTAGTCTGATTTAAATAGCAGAAAAGGAGACTGGTATAATTGTTAGAACAAGGCTGCTCTGAGAAAGCTAAGTGCAGTGGGGCAGTGGGTGGGAGGGGGCAATGCATGAGATACCTTTGAGGTAGCTATTTTCAACCATCATATTTTCTTGTGTCAATGATATGTATGCTTTTTATATAGCAAGTAGTTACAGTGTTCACTGTGAAGCTCCCAGTGTATATACATTCTTCACCAATTCCAGTTATCAAGGTAACATAAAGTATAGTAGACTGTGCTCTGGCCATTGTGTGTGTGTGTGATGGATGATCCTATTTCAGGTTCACTGTGCTGATTACACCATATAGTTATTTCAATGTTGACACCACTCTTGAGCGGACACCATTAATTCTGATACTGAGCGCACACGCACGCGCACAAGCGCACGTGCACACACATACCGCCCATTGTTGTAGTCTTGTCAGACAGGCTGGGAACAGTGGTGTGGGTTGGCTCTCCTTTTAACTTCCATAATTTGCAATTAATTAACATTTGCAGGGTGACTTACATGATTAATTAATTAACACTTAAAAGTTGACTTTTTGCATATTCAGCTTTTTCTGTGCGCTCCAATATTTTTGGAAGCAGCAAGTATGTCTTAAGTACTGATGCTAAATCCTCTGTTTAATGGCAGCTGCCGCTTTTCTCCTGCCTCAGTGTTGGGTGTAAATATTGACTTGAAATCAAAGCTGCCAGGAAGCTGTTGCAGCCCTGATTCATTTGGCTGTTAAAACTGTGTTTTAGCCTCCAGGCTGCAAGAGGTGGGATATATATGGCAACAAGCCAGTCATGGTGGGAGAGATGTGTGCATACACTCTGCCTATTAGAGCTAGAATTTGAATCTAGCTAATTGATGTAGTCTATACCAAGCCTGTATGTATAGAAATAGTGATACTGATCCACTAGTTTTAGTATGAATTGTCTGCCTTTACCATAGAGTGCATCTACAATAAACAACATTGAGTGGGATGGTGTCAAATATTTCTTTTTTTATAAATTATACCAATAAAGAAATAGCATAGTATTCATTCTACAACACATCTGATGTAACAGTGACTGATATGTGAACTAAACTGAAGGTCTTGAGTCATAATGAATGGTGTTATGGTAAATTTTCAAAGGTGATAAATGTCTGGATGGGGGAAGTGAAGAGTTAATGGGACACATCCAGGTTTTGAGGGGAGATTGGATGTCAGAGGAAGTGTTGCATCTTTTTGATGGGAGGTGACAAGCCAGGACTGTTTGAGTTATTAGCTATTAAAAATATGTAGATGTGACAGGGCTCCTCAGGAGGAAGGGTGATGTGAATTCTCTGTTGGTTGCTTAGCCAGATCCATAAATAAATGAACACATCAGTGAATGAGTGAAGGGAATATCAGAGGAGACACGCTCCATGATCTTAGAATGAAAAACAACCTCAAACAGTATTATTTCTCAAGGCCCTGGTCGATGTTCTTCCTCTGATTCTTTTGCATCAGACGTCCCTCTTTGCAGAATATGTCATCTTGGACGGAATCAACTTGACAGCACTCTTGTCCAGTGGAATGTCTTGATGTCATGGTGATAAGTAGCCAATCAGACAGCTGCTCCTCTGTGCACATGTGACCTCACTAACAATGAGCATCTCTTCATAATGGTTGGTGAACATGTCAGAGCCTTCAGCCATGGGATTGATGAGTTTCTCAAGGAGGCTTTGTCATTGGAAGCAAATAAAATACAACAACCTAATGTTGAAAGTTCACAGACGGGAATATTAAAAAGGAGACTGTTCTGAAGAGGTTCTTCAGAGGCCTTGTACTGTCAATTTGTGTCATCTGAAGAGACCTTTTTTAAGTGGAATTCCTATCAAAAAAGATAACCCTCACAGATTGAAATACTTACCAATTTAGTTGAGTTTATTTGACAAGCTCTTAAAATCAACAAAAAATACACAATAAAAGACTTATTTCCAGTATTGATGTTAAAGGAAAATTCCACCCCCAGATACTCTTTCACTGTTTTGTTTTTTTCTGTAAAACCTTTCCCTCAACCTGCCTCTTCTACCTCCACCACAGTTAATGATTTCCTATGTTTTCCAGAATGCCTTTTCGACAAGCCCCAGAGAACGGGCATGAACTTGTTCCATTTAGCTGTGACCGGAGTACATATGTACGTGACCGGAGTAAAGTGAGCTTGGTATTGGATATTGGATATTCTGTGGCTATTTGTTTTCCACCTTCTATAACTTGGAAGGCAAACAAATGAAAGCACATTAATTAATATATTTGTGATTGGAAGAGGGAGAACAATTTACAACCCCTTTTTTCAATATTTGAGAAAATATTTTTCTTATGCAACCTCCATTCATATACAGAAAAACAATGTTTTCTCAAATATTGAAAGCAGTGGTTATAAATTGTTCTTTTCCTTCCAGTAATCACAAATATATATTCCTCAATGTGCTTTTGCTTGTTTGCTTTTCAAGTTTTTGAAGGTGGAAAACAAATATCCACCAAAGATCCAATATAAAGCTAACTTTACTCTGGTTTTTCCATGTAGGAAACGCCCTGCTGTTGTTGCCAGTGGAGAAAAAGAGAGTTATGTCCCTAATGCAAAACGCAACATCTGATGTCACTGCTTTGCATTGTGGACTATTGAGTCTGCTGTCAGTAGAGAAATTGATTCGTCTTCTGCTTCTACGATGGATTTCTCCCTGTATGATTGTTGAACGTCAGTGCAAAACGGTGAGTCTAGAAAGATGCCCTTGCTGTTTCATTCTGAGTAACTGACATTAAAGCCTGGTTGCTATTTTAGATTGTTGTTTCTCATATTAAACTCCTTGTAGCTGTGCTTGACGTCAATGTCACTTCATGTCACACATGGATATGTGCCCATTCATATGGGCACATATCCATGGAAATAATAAATATACACCACCGAACAACAAAATGGACCTAGCAACGCAAAATACATCACAGTGTTAAAGTGTTTTAGCATATATCATGTATATATATGTTAAAGAATTTTTTTTTTTCTGTAACAGTGATAACTTAATGTAGCTTAATGTAGACAGAAATCTGTTCATTTGAAAATAAAGCCCAAAGGTCAAATCATTTCTAACGGCAACAAAATGCAAGATGAATCATATCTTTCATGGAAATCGAGTGATGTAAATAAGAAGCTAGCTGGTTTGATCCTGTAGTATACCTGCTACAACCTCATGAGAGTTGGAAACAGTGACAAATGATCCCACTCGCTCACACTTCCTGAAGTCACATCACAGCTATTCAATCCTCCTCTTACCCTTTTCCCCATACTGCCTGGCTGTATTATTAACTTTTCAACTAAATGCAACACACTAAGAGCATTCAAATGGGCTACTGGAAGCACTTGAACACAATGTGTCTGATTTTCAAAGAGATGCCCATATAATCACTTTTACTCTCCCATTAATGGTTTTGACAAGCAGCTACCTTACTTTTCATCTTGTGAGCTCCATCCAAGTGTGTGTGTGAGAAAGGAAAAAAGATTACTAGTTTATGAGATTGGAGTTGGGTTTCAAAGTGAATTTGCTTATGCAGTCGTTATGTGTGAATTTTAAAACTGCCTTTCACTCCATCCAAATCAAAGTTGAATTCATGGTTATGATGAACAATACACCTAAGCTATTACCAGTTGAAGCTGACAGAACAATCAGGGGCATATGGGAGCTCAAGTATGCTCTAGTGTTTCCGAAATGGTTTGCTCAATTAAGCTATCCTTAGATCTCTATATGACTTTCAGAGATGTCAGAGAGGAGATGGAGTCAGAGATGGAGTGAGTTTGAGATGATAATATTGACAACACCAAGCATATTTGCAAGTCAGGCACCGTACAATATCCTGTCTGATGTAGCAAAAATCCAAAATAATCACGCTAGGGGTGAAAAATTCATTTCACGCTTATTTGATGTCAGCCAGTTTTATTATTAACCCTATGATTACGCCTTGCTCCCTCATTAAGAGGGCTGTTCCTTGATGCAACTGGAGTAATTTGAAGATATTTCTCAGGCCAATGCTAATAGTCCTACTTTTGAAGCTGGGATATTGATAAGCCTCTCAATGGGGCATGATAAGATCCCCTCCTTAGGCCTGGATAGAATGAATCATTTTCACCACCTTTGCAAAATGTAAGTTATTCCTACATTGATCCAGTATGTTGCTGTTTCTTTCTATTGTCTTGTGTCACAGTGCTACTTCTAATATCCAGCCATTAACCCCAGACAGACATTACTATCTAATGGCCTTATTTCAATCTTATTGGCAGCCGTTTTTATTGCACAACTATTACACTGTACACATTTCTCTCACACACACTGTCTTTGTTCTGTTTTGATATGGATGACACAGACTTTTGACCAAACAAGAAATTGTGAGTGTCTTTTGCCCAATGTCTCCAGAGCCCTGTGCAGTACAAATCAGTTTGAACAAGCCTTAGGACAAGAGTTGTTCAAGTCACACAGCACTTCGTAATCTCATCCCCTTCCCCAGACTTTGCCAGTGGCTTCTGCTCTGTTCAAATAATATCCAGTCTCTCTGAGACAGCGGATCTCACTCCATCTCCCCACTCCTGTTCCACTGAGACAAGAGCAAGGAGTGAAACTGCTGCTAAACAAAGAAGTCAATAAATGATTACCGGCGTCTGAAGTTTTTGGAGGAGGTTTTAAAACTCGACCTTTGATGCCTGCTACGAGATGGGCTTGTCATTGGAGATTTTGCCGGAAGGTGACAGCACAGAGCTTTAGCGACAAAGCCTCCATTCCCGTTTCTTCTCTCTCCTCTTACTCTCCACAGTGACATCAGCTGTGGAGTGACTGCCAAACCAAGTGGAACCGGTAAATAGATCTGTGCACTGGTGGAAATTCATGTTCAAATTGGAAGTTTGAGGGATGCACAGTCAAAGGGAGGGGTTAAGTGTGTTTCCTTCCCACACTTTAAGACAGAATGGTTCTAAACAGTACCAAATACTGGTTCTTACCATAATCACACACTGTAAAAAATATTAAGGCACTTCAATTTAAAAACACAAGTTTGCTGCCTTAAAATTTCAAGTTGACTGAAAGTACAGAATAGTTGGGTCAAAGTTCATTAGCTGTTCTGATGTAGTAAAACTTGCTGAAGGAAAAGAAAAAGTTCAACTAGCAAATGTCTGGTCATGTTGACTAGCGTTTATTAGTTTAATTCACTAATTGCTGAATTGCATCCCAGTGTTATTTATTCTTTCACTAGTGATATGTCTTTTACTGTCAGTTGTTCATGTGACACAAAATGATTTCACCATGGGCAAGAAATAATCAGCTCACTCTGCACTAAAGCAAGTACATGAGGTGGATACTACTCTCCACATCCAACAGAATCTTAGAAATCTGGTGCAGTGGTTGAACTGGATACTAATTTTACTTATTGCCCCTTACATCAGACACCCCTAAACATTTACTACTGAAGAAACATAGCAAATAGCAAATACCAACCTGATAATTACTCTACATGGAACCATTACAGAACCACTAAGCCAGTACGATACCCACCACAACCATTAATGGTTCTTTATATACTTAACCACCTATACTGAATGAATCACAGAACCACCAGAGAGGAACCTGTGGAGAACCATGTTTTAAAGGGTGCAGGCTACAGTGTGAGCAATGACAGCAATCATGAATAAAATGGTTGTTACTCTTCCAGCCAAGTGTATTTGATCCCATAGTGCTCAGTGACAGTCTCCAGTCTACATGGTGCTTGGCTCAACCAAATAACAGTGACTTTCTTCAATAAATTGTAAAATTGTAAAGAAAAGTGTCCCTTTGATGCAAGTACTTCACTATAACAAAAACAGGTTTTTGGTGTTTTCTTCTCTATGTCTCTAAGCAGGATCCCTGGGTTTTTAATAAGAAGAGAGAAAAAGGGTGGATGGGGAGGTGGGGGAGGGAAGGAATTAGAGAACAGCCCTATCCAGCTTGATTAGCCCCAGCTTCCTAATTGGGAGTGTGCCCATTAATGAGGCAGAGACAGACATGTATCCTGTGAATCTCACCTGGCATATTCACAGGAGACATGAGAGAATATCCTCTCCTCTCCTCTCCTCTCCTCTCCTCTCCTCTCCTCTCCTACTCTTCACAGATAAAGTGGATAAAACACATATAACAGGTGCACTTAGATGGGTGTCTCATTACGGGAAACATCCTCTCACTACCATCTGACTTTCAGGATGGTAATACTCTACATCAGTATTAATCTAGCTAGCAGGCTAATGATAAAGACTATCCTTTGAGTCTGCCAGCTGGGATCAGAGATGTACCTGCAGTCTACATGGTGTTGAGATCAAGGATTAGGAACACAGATGTATAGATTTACCCATCAAGTTGAGATGAGATAGATTTTAGGAATAAACTACAGTAAGGGTTCATTCTAACTTTAAAAACGCTGAATTAAAAGCTTATTATAGTTTCTATAGTTTATCTGTGCTTAGGCTTTGTTGCAGCCATAGTCAACAAATCCCCTGGAAGATTGACTTTATAGACTTTACACTTTATTTATCACTTTATTACACTTTTATTTAATTGTTGACTGATTATGTTATTGTTTGACTGATGGGTAACTTATTCACCTCTCACTCCTGGACTGTCGCCTTTTGCTTCCTGTAACCTCTATGGTGGATCACCTCTCCTGGTACCCACCTCTACAACTCTTCGTTTCCTCTCCCGGGGATGAGAGAGGCATCACTCAAGGTAGAGGCTGGGGTGGATGGCCTGGCAGAGGGATAGAGAAGGGTTCAGGTAATCATCAGCAGCCTTCTGGAGTGCACTTCACATCAGAGTGAGGAGTAAGAGAGTAAGAGTAAGTGTGTGGAAGCATGAGAGAGAACACCCTCTCACAGAATGTCAACAACAGCACAGCTTAGGGAGACAGCTGAGACAAGGGCCAAAATACACTCTCCTAGTTTGTTCATGATCTCCGGGAGAAAAGTGAGGGGCCCTTCCAGTGTTGCAGCAGATTCGTTTGCAGGTGAGGTCAATCACTATGACAATTATAGCCTGTACTGAGGTATATTGTCACATTGGAGCAGAAAGAGAGCAATAGATGTGCCTCAGCATTCAGCAAATCAGACAGGAGGGATGCCAGTCCTTCTGTTGGTATTCATAGTCCCTCCAACATATGTTGTGGGACTGCTAAACATCAGACTGAGGGTGAAAACCTCTTGCATACTCTACACCTTACATTCAGTGTCAGTGTGATATATAACAAATTCTTCCTACCTGAAACATTAGGCTGCAGTATGTAATGCAAAAATTACTTCGACTGAATTTGTGTAGAAAATGTTTCTCTGGAATGAACCTTACACTCGCCCCTGCTGTTGCATCCCAACCTCTTATAGCTGTAGTGACTGCTGCATAGCCCTCCCTTTGCTGCTCCTGGCTAAAGAGGGCGATCTGTAAGCTTTTGGTTAATCACCCGGGAGAGATTGGGGAGAGAAAAAAGGTAAAAACAAAAACATAAACAGAGCGAGAAAATGCATGTGCTGGATGGGGGTGTGTGGGTGTGCAGAGGGGCAGAGGGAGTTGATGAGTGAGGCGGTGTGCTGAGAATAGCCCTTAGAGAAACACTGCAAGGCCTCCCTTCCATAAGCGGCCTTGCCTGAACACTAAACACCGTTATTATTTCAAACAATTCATCCCGCAATGGCAGCCTCTCTCCACGTCTCTCTACCTGTGTCATTTTTTCCTCTGTCAATTCCACAAAGTACCGTTGCTTCCCCGTTAAGCCTGTCGGACACAGCGGGGGATCATCACGGCAATAGGCAGATGCACACAAGCATTATCTTGATGCATGGTTTTGTTAGGTAGTCGTTTTTAAATCAGGCTGTTCTTTCTGCTTTCAAACTGTCATCCCTGAATGAAGAGGACCCTGTTAATTGAGATGGCGCTAGAATAGACCTAATGGTGCATGGTAACAGCTACTATGTATCACGTACCCTGACCGATGTAACACACAGGCTGTGGCTCACCAGCCTTGCCAGCAAAGTTCTCCAGGAAATAGCTCAATAAGACTATGCAGACTAGCAATATAGCACTGGTGGTCAGAAATCCAGAGAAGGCACTCAAAGTTTCAATGAGAGGTTGTCCCTTATGACTATACTTAAGCAGAATCATAGTCCTAAATGACTACAGTGCTATGAGGTTGCATGCTAACCCTCAACAGATTTGCCTTCATGCGGTTGTGTGCCCTATCATCAACAAGACATCTGCTGTCAGAGTGTAAGCAGCAGTTGCAGTAATCACTGTGTTTCCTTTTCCACCTCTCTCTGGGCAACCTTGATAAGGAGAAGGAAAAATGTGGTGTCATATTTATTCATGACCAGCCTTTCAATTCCACATTCTTCCATCCTCCACTGTGGCTCTGCATGTACAGCCCACTCTACAACCCCCCTAAAAGACAGATTGATATTGAATGGCTTCCCTGTTATTCTACCTCAGAAATAACAATATCATCATCATTATTATTTTTGCCTTGGTCCGGGGGAGCCGAGTGAGAGCAATGATGGAATAACCAGCCTTTTTTGTTACCTATGTAATAAAGCAGATGAGGATCCTCTCTGTGGAGAGGCAGTTATTTTCTCGTCATAGCAAGAGAGGATGGAGGGGGAAGAGGGATAGGGGAGACCGAGAAATGGACAAAAACAGAAGAAATTATTATGATTGGGAGGTGCGAGAGAGATAAAGGAGTGTGTGAGAGAGAGAGAGAGAGAGAGAGAAAGAGAGAGAGAGAGAGAGAGGCAGCCACCTCCTGTGCCAGGCTGAGATATTGGAGCCGTATGGTCACCCTGAGGGAGGGGAA
>CABFOQ010036595.1:0-12020 GCA_900660455.1 Gephyroberyx darwinii | reverse complement strand
CACACACATATATATATATGTGTGTGTGTATATATATATATATATATATATATATATACACACACACATCTGAGTAAAACTGTCATTTAACAATTTAGCTTTTTACGGATGTTCAGTAATTGATCATTACCTTCCCTCGCGGAAGTGAATTTGTCACACTGGATTATGTTGTGTGAGGGGTGTGTGCCTAATGAAGCTGCTTGTATCCTCTCTCCAGAAGCGTCACCCCCTGCCTCTGTCCCCACAGAACTATCCTCTGCATGGTAGTGAGGTCAACGGCTTCCACTCCGCCCCCACCACCTACAACCACACATCCACCATCAATGGGGACGGCATCATGGGTAAGGATTTTATTTTTATTTTTAAGTGAGCTTATTACACAAAACAGGACAGTAGGTGGGTAGCATGTGTCACTGACTATAAATTGGCCTTGTTGGTTTAGTTCCCGGGGTCGTTCCTTTGTTTCCAAGTGCAAATGAACAAGTCGTCTGACCCACATAATTATTATTTGTATCTCCACAGCCAACCGAGGCACCACGGCTGGCAGTTCTGGAGATGAGATTGGGAAGGCTCTGGCCTCGGTGAGTCCTCCGTTTAAATCCAGCAGCTTCACAAAATCACATTGAAATGCATTGTTTTGGTTCCCTAGTGTGTATCTTGCCATTCATGATGTTGAGGTGTTGTGTTTGACTGTTTCAGATCTACCCCTCGGACCACAACAGTAACAACTTCTCCTCAGCTCCGTCCACTCCTGGGTCTCCTCAGGGCATTGCAGGTACAGTGATGCTGTGCATAATTCCCACATAGTGATATGGCTCAATTTATTATTTATTTATATATTTATGTAGGGAAACTCACAAAATAAAAGGTTTTAATCAGCGATGTAGTGGTAACAAAAATGGTGGGTAAACTATGACCTCCAGTCAGTGATCATATTAAAACAATATAAACAAAAATCAATTGTATTTTCCCCTTTAAAAGACCCCGTCTTTATGTAACTTACCACTCATACTATGATAATATGAATTGATTCATGTCAGCTCTAAATGCTGTGTAAGCTCTATTCTGCAAATGAAGACATGGGTTTACTCTCCACTACATTTAGGTTTTAATTCAACCTTTAATTTGGTCATACTTTCAATTTCAGCCACAGACTGTATCCTATCAATTTATTTAAACATGTTTAGTTTGATTGCTACCTTGGTCTTTGCATATGCAAATGAATCAAAAAGAGCCCTATTAGCATGCCAGCTTCAGCAGACGGCTCTACAGCTCCACCTGCTGGCCAAGCCGATAATTAGAGGCTGTTCTTCATCCATTCTCTCTGCAGGAGCTCAGTCTCAGTGGCAAAGACCAACCACACCCAACTATGAAGGGCAGCCACACACACTGGTATGTTCAGACATCTCTCTTGTTTCCTCATTCATCATCCATTTTAGTCTCTGAAGCTGTAATTTGATATTGTATAGGAGGATTAAAGTTTTTTGAAATGAGACTTTGTGTATAATAAATTAATTTACTTAATGATCATCCTGTGTTGCTAGTTGTCTTAATTGTGTAAGTAAGTATGCCTCATTCCAGTACAGCTGATATCTGTTCTTCTATCTTTCTTCTGTTGTCTGTTACTTGTGATTTTGTGATTTATATAATGATATCATATTTTTTTGTACTAATATAGCAGAATAAAATGGAGGACCGTTTGGAGGAGGCCATCCATGTACTTCGTAGCCATGCTGTGGGCCAGGGCCCAGGCTTGGGCTCCCACGCTGACATGCACAGCCTGCTGTCCTCTGTACACAACGGGGGCTTGGGAGGCCTCTCTCCAGCTTTCTCTAATGCTAGCCTGGCCCTCAGCAACAGACACCCTGCTATGGTTAGTCACCTAGTCTATTCATGGATTATTTTGTTTGTGTCTGAGACAGACCTTTGATGTTTTTTCATGAAACATCTCACAACAAAGCAGAACAAACAAACCAAAAGTAACAAAAATTCCCTTTAGTGACTCATTTGTCTTTTTTTGGTTAGTCTTGTCAAGTAAAAGAGAGCCTCTGACTACCTCAAAACCAGGAATTTGAGGTTATGTAGCAGAGTGCAGATTCAGATGCGGTAAGACTACAACAAAGTACTAAGAACTCCTTCAGCCATCACTGAACTAAACTGACTGGCAATATCTGGGATCCAATGAACAAATTGTCTATCCTTCGTAACATACCTCACAAGAACTATCACGTGTACAATACACTTGATATTATACAATGGTACTTTATCTTATTATGTATGTTTTCTTTTTGTGATACTTGTGGAATGATTGCTGAAATGAGAGTTGACTGGTTGTATTGACTGTTGATTGTAATTGTGTGTTTTTTGTTTTGCTGAAAAACATTAATGGCCTCATTTAGGACATTCAACTTTTCTAATCTAGGATGAGATAAGAGACACTGAAGGACAGATAGACGGCGCTTAATCAAAATATTATAACCAGTCCAGGGTTTCCCGTAGCGCTATATAAACAAAGCGGTCAGCACAAAAATGCTGCCGCCAAAACAATCCAGAATTCCTTTATTTGAGTTTATTTCCAAAGCAGCGTCAAACACAACATCCAACTGTGCCATCTGCTGGCCAAAAATGGCATCGTGAACAATGACGGTCATATTTGGGAGCGTCACGTGGTGTGAGTCAAGCAGTATTAGAACATTGGTACAACTTTAGTTAATATTACCACAGTAATCCCTCTCTAAAATGTTGATCATTACCTACATTAGATAAATGGCTCAATATAAATACCTCAAATTATTTCTGTCATACTATTGCAAACCATGATTTTGCACTGCCCTTTTACCAGCTTGCTCGTAGGCTAAAGAAAGCTACCGCTAGATAGACACAGAAGAGTTGTCAATAGAAATGACCTCGCAAACCCATTGTCCCTCTACCTTCATCAATAGGGAGGGAGCCACCATGAGGAGCCCACAGGACTTCCTCCCAGCAGCACTCTGCTGCATGGGCACCACGCCTCTGGACCCACACAGTCAGCTGGCCAACCAGAGGGTTTCACCAGTAAGTCAGACCACACAGCTTGTCACCACTCACTTCTTTTTGACAGATTCAGAAGTACCTAACACAATACTGCAACTAATGCTAACTGTCCTTTCACATGCTCATTCCCCATTTTCATCTCACTTTCTTTCACTGTACCTCCTTATCTGAGCTTAAAGGGCCCTGCCATTGAGAGATATTGGAACAACCCCCTCTTACTGCAATTCTTCAGATGGGCTGGCTATAAGTTATACATTGCTGTGATCTGTACAATACATCACACAGAGGACAGCCTACTGTTCCACTTTGCTATTGCTCCCTACATTGTTGTACTTTTAGATCAAACTCATTCAACTTAACAATTTAGAAATTTAGGATTGAGTATGCTAGCATTGTCACAATAATCAAACTATTTCTACTGCTTTGATACCAGTCTGAAAGATTGAATTCAATGCTGTTTTTTATGAACGTTTGATACATTTACTACAAGATGACTGCAATAGGTAAAAGGATTGGAATAGAAAGTGTCGCAGTCTGGCTGTTGACAGTTAAAGAGCCAACAACAACAACAACACACAGACATATCAAAACCTCTGTGCAAGAGTTCATACAAAGTTAGCAATTTTTTATACATTAAAAACTTTGTACCAGTATTTATATTAAAGGCAAATTTCTGGCTACATGGCAACACTAGTGTACACATTAAAATGGATTTGAGCATTTTTGACGAAAGTGACGTCTTACACTACTTAAATCTCATCCCCTCCTCTAATAAGAAAAGCTGCTTGTCAACTGAAATTGGAAGGTTTTAGTGGCTTTGTATGGAGTCCTTACATCTGTGTTGTCCCTAGATCTCCCTGGTGGCGTAGCCCGTTCCACACACTCCTCCAGCAGCTCAGACATCAAAAGAGAAGACAAGGAGGACGACGACGAGAACTCATCCAATGCAGACAAGTCTGAGGAAGACAAGAAGGAGAGCAAACTAGCACGCACTCGAGCAAGGTAGCTTTTCTTCTTACTCTGTAAAAAGTGCTTAACCTGAAGTTTTGTTAAAACTGTTTTGAAGTGTAGTTAAACTTGAATTTGAATGCACAGTTTTATCCCACAAAAGTGGACAGGTGACTTCCTGTATTTTGTCACCTTTTCCAAGTATGAGCATAAAATGGAAGCCACTTTTAGTTTGGAAAGGTGTTGGTTAGGTGTTTAACTATGCTGACATCCCCCTCCCTTCATGTCACGTTTTCAGAAAGGAGGCGTTGGCCCTCCAGATCCTCTCTAGCCTTTCAGACCCGAAAGATGAGTAAGTCTCTCCAATAGAGAATCCGTTTCTTGTGCTTTGTGGGCTCTAGTCAAACATCACTCAAAGCACATGTTCATGAAGCTGGTGTCTGAAATCAGCATTTTGTTTGGCATAGTCACTTTTAATACAGTATTATCACATTTTGAACTTTGATTTTCACTATATCCAGACATACACGCTGTAAGATAAGCAATGCACACACAGGCAAGCTACAAAGGTATAAGCATGAAAGTAAACTTGCGTCCAACTTACGTGGGATAAACATCTTGAAACTTATTTTTTTTTGGATAATTTCCAATGGGAGATGAAGCTTGTCTTTCTATAATTTAACTAGTGTGGCCTGAGAGTAACTCCTTTTTCCACTATTAACATTCTTGGTAAGGTATGCACTCCCTCGGCTCACATGTCTCATTAGTTACTGCATCCATCCAATACTCTGGTCACCTGTGGGTCTACAGACCTGCTATTGATGCAGCATCTTGTAAAACATGATGCAGGTAAATGTTAATCTGAGTTCTAAGGGGACATAACAACTATGATGTGGGATGGTGGTGAAGTCGCTTTGGATAAAAGCGTCTGCTAAATGACTGTAATGTAAATGTAATGTAGGTTTTGAAGTCTCTTCCTGCTCATGGCTTCATCCTTTTACCTCTTTGTTCTCACTCAGTAATGAAGACGAAGAGGATGATGAGGACCTTCCCCCTGAGGTGAAGATGGAGCGGGAGAAGGAACGGCGAGTGGCTAACAATGCCCGTGAGCGTCTGAGAGTACGGGACATCAACGAGGCGTTTAAGGAGCTTGGGAGGATGTGCCAGCTGCACCTCAGCAACGACAAACCTCAGACCAAACTGCTCATCCTGCACCAAGCCGTCAATGTCATCCTCAACTTAGAACAACAAGTCAGAGGTCAGTCACCAAGCAGCAGGTTGAGGACCGGAGGCTTGCACCTTGTTCTCAGTGGTTAACAGAAATGATTCCTAGTTTTATGGTTTACTAAGAGTCTTTTTCTCTGTCAGAACGCAACCTGAACCCCAAGGCAGCGTGTCTAAAACGTCGCGAGGAGGAGAAGGTGTCTGGGGTGGGAGAAGCACCCATGCAGCTCTCAGGAGGCCATCCTAGTCTCGGGGGAGATGGCCACAACCCAGTCAGCCACATGTAATGCCAGGTAGGTACTGCAGTTCAGCTACTTTACTGACGATTTAGGTGCATTTACAAGTGCTGCACAGGTTTGTCAATACACTCAATGTTATCCTCAGTATTTTGCTTGATGTTTGTATTTTGTGAGAATATTGTGTCACAATGTTTGTGGTCCCTTCATTTTTGCAGATCTGGTGGGATTTCCTTGGCTCTCAGAGGATGTGGCCTTAACAGATTCTTCCACCCATTCTTCTCAGTGTGTGTGTGTAGATATGGACGTGTCTGTGTATTGTCCGTTTCAGTTTCAAGATGCACATTCACACACTCTCGTACACACATGCATACTGCCAAAACTGACACAGCCTGTTTGTCGCACTCCCGACCATGACTACCAGCTCAAATGTGAAGAACTTTTAGTTTTGCTTTGTTTTTATACATATAAGATTTTTTTTTTCTTTTTCGGCTTCCATACGATGATGGAACACCAGAGTACTTTTGTCCTGCCACAATTTGGGACTTGACACACTGCCGAGAGGTGCTCTGGTGAAAGAAAGGAGACCTGACAAACAACAAATTTAATCAAGGATTTGTGCCTAATTGTTACATGTTTTCTATTAGACATTTAAGCAAATTGCTTTACATGTGAGGAACATTTATTGTGAGGGATTGCTTATGTGTATGAGCAATGATTTTTAATGTAGTGTCATTCCCAGCGTGATGGTACAGTCTTACATATGTTATGTAACCAAGCCCATAGCTGAAGTTGAATTGTCTTAAATTTTGTCACTTTTCCTTGATCTTGTTAGCAAATGTTTGGGGAGGGAAATGGAAAACTCACCAAGGAAAAGGTCAAAGTTTTGACAATTCAGACACAGCTTACATGAATGACAGGAACTCTGACCTAGAGACAGTGTCTGACTGAGGCCCTGTCTCATCCCACAAGGCATCTGGAGAGTTGGGAGGGGAGACTCCTTCCTTGAAAGTGGTAGTCAGTCAATTACAAAACTGTTCTTCCTTTTTATTGACCACACATTCTAGTATTACTCCATTACTCCCTTGTCATAGGTTCAGGTTTTTGTACTGCTTTATTTCTAAAGCATTGTTAGACGAGACAAAGCACAGTTGTATATATTAGACTGAAAGTCATGAGCGTCAACCTGCAGCGCGCTTCAGTTGCTACAAGTCTTGTATGAAAGCCATTTTAGACACACTAAGTGATCAGCACTATTGCTGTTACGTAGTTCAAATGGTTTACTGACAGTGGCAGCAGACAGCTCCAGGTTTTGCCCCTTAATTGATGTTCTAAACAGACTTAAAAACCATCTGGGTTCCATTAATGGAGGGAATCTTATTAGCCCGCTGTCGTAGTAGCAGACAAGCCTTTGCAAACCAGAGGGTTTCTTTTCTTAAATGAGCATTCCCACTGAATTACTCAGCCCCTCACCTTCCTCCTAAGTTGTTCTCATGTTTTCTTACTGAGAAGAGTGTGATGTGTAAATTCACTTCATCCATACATTACTCTGATATTGTTTCATTTTGAGCAAAATTAAATATATATAAGAATATATATTTTTTGTTAGTCTATACATTGTAGATTTCTAAATAACAAATGGCAATATTAGTTTGAAGTTTAGAGTGTATTGTAGATGAAATTGTTCAAAAATGAATTCAAAACTGTCTGCTTTGCTCAGCCAAGATGGCAGAGGAAAAGGATCAACTTAGGATAAATGGAAAAATGTGGCAAGCCTTTGGTGTATCCTTTATTCCATGAAATGGTCATCTAAAAGGTGCCACAATGGCCTAAAAAAAATATTGCTATACTTTGAGTTTATGGAATTAGAAAGGTGTATTGTCACTTACCCAGATGAATTATTTCTCTCCCATTTGGGGATACATGGATGGAGTGTGTGCCACAGTCCTGTTGAAGTGTTCTTACTCTATAGCGGTGAGGCACCATGAGGCACAATGTGGGAAGGGATTTCTGTCCCTCCTAACAGTAATTATGCAACTGGTTTTTGAATGTAGCTACCATACAAATGTGGATCGCCTTCAAAACTATATTCCTGGGTTTTGTTAGTTCAGTATCATAACTTTCATTTCAGCTTTTTTTTTTTTTTTTTTTTTATATGTCTGCACTCTAACCAGTGGTTCTCGGTGTGCAGCAAACTATAATATCCTGCACATTTATTTGGAGGCAGACGTCGGTATTTGAGTGTAAGATAAAAGATAATATGGAGAAGAAAACAGTGTTATTGTGATGTTATTCCCATATCATCTCATGTTGTGAATGATCTTTACCAACATGTAATCAGATGGGAGGCAGAGCATTTTGTGTGTCCCGTGATCTTGGTATTGAAAGATCTAAGTTTAATTTCTAGAAAGAGATGAAGAAAAAGACCTATACAAATCAATAGTGTGGCCTTTTCATTCTCGAGACTTAAGATGTCATGATGGGAGAGTGATACCTTATCAGTGCCTGAACTTGTATTTTCATTTAAGACAGTTTTATTTTGTTAACCGTATCATTTCATTTATCACGGAGATTAAAGAGGTACCTGTTCATTCCCCCACCCTCCCCTCTCCGATGCTTTTTCAATTTTCAGGAAAAAGTTAAAAATGGTATAAAGATAATTTTTTTTTTCAAATGTATCTAGTTAAATAAATAAATGATATGTAGATCTTGTTTAGTTTTTATTCCTTTCTTTTGATTATTCAACTGGATTATGACCATATTGTCCAAACTGCTGTTTTAGTTAAGGTTGTGGTTCAGGTCATGAATTTATCTTTCTATCTGCCCCATATTGCTAAATCACTCAACACTACTGGGTTCAAAAGAGATACTGATTTTGACTCTCATTGTCTGCTTTTTGATGCACATTGACATGTCAATGTATGTGTGGCTTCAGCTTTTATGTAGGAAGCTGTTTTTGTTTTGAGCCATAGTAACTGGAGCTTCTTTTCATAACTTGCAGCAATTTTAAGTTCCTGTATAACAGAGTGCAAGTCCTCTGCTGCAGTGACTTTCAGTATATTTAGTCTTCAATGACAGTTTCCTTTACACCTCTCTGCCCTTTCACTCTTCTGAATGCCAGCTCTTTGGTGGCATTGACAGTGACTTTTTGTGAGAGGTTGTGTACACTTCTTTCAAAGAGTTGTTTTGAAGTTTTTTTTTCTATTACAAGATCAATATATGTACTAAATATTGCAGATATGTTCCTGGGGGAAATGGACATCTGGTTTGATGTCATTAAGTATTCTGTGAACATCCCACAATGACAACAACCTGTAGCCTACAAGCTGAATACACAGTTATTTGATAGGGGGGACCTTGGAGGGTCTATATTGTGTCTCTTGACATGAGTCTTGACGCACATTATTTGAAAACCGAAGAAAAGCAACCTTGTCAACAACTGCAGGAGCATTCTGTTAACAGCTAATTATAATAATACGATGGAAAGTGTTCAGTTGATGGGCTTGAACTTGATTTGTTTTGGTATAAGAAAGCAGTAATAAAAACTTGCTTTCACTGATTTTGTCATATCTTTGTTGAACTTAAAAGGGGGGAAGATTGAGTGTTGAAAGAAGTACATTCACAGCTACAGAGCTTGACATCTAACACTTGGAGTGAGGACACAGTCATCACTGCTGTAGTGTCCTCAGAGTGCCTCCAATCCCAGTCTCCTTTTGTTATTTTGTTTATATATATATACATATATATATATATAAAGTAGTTGAGAACTGTCCTGTATATAACAGTAATGTAGCAATAAATGTGCCATTTTTAATAACAGAATTATACCTTTTCCAATGTCTGGGTTTTGAATCTTGTATACATAAAAAGGAAAATAAAGGAAAACATTGTAATAAAGGGTTTATTGTAGTTTGGAAAATGAATTTGTCCACATTTGCCTATGGCCATGAGATAAGTTACATTTGTAACAGGCTAGTGAATACCATCAAGACGACATTTCAATAAATCAAGGCATGACAATAGTTAATACCATTAGTTATTTTATAAAGCTCTCTCGCACAGGACTCAAGTATTAGCTAGAAAGACGAGCATTTTAGAGCGTATATCCTTTAAAGCACTGCTGTCAAAAGGAACGTGTGAAATGATGGCCTGAAATGACCCTGTACTGCTACAGAACTAGGTGGTTATTTTAAACAGGCATAAGAAGGGGCAGCCCTGGGGTCCTAAACGGTCATCTGCGAAAAAAGCTTGTATGGAGTGAGTAACTGTCAGAGGAAAGGTCAGAATGGTGCAGAAAATACTAAATAAAGTCGTTGGTGCCAAGTACATTTCCATTCTAAGGACGTGGTAAGTTGAATCAATAGCAGGTGTAGAGTATCGTGCTAGAAGCCATTTTTGGGAGCTTTTGTCATGTTCAAAATAATGCTGTCAACGTCTGTATGTCCTTCTCTATGACCCACCTATTTGGCTTAGCTTTGCTAACATTAGCTTACTGGCTCCGTATTTCCAATAGTATCCTTAGCTAAGCTAGCTAGCAACAGCTAACTAGCGATATAGTTAGCAAGGAAGGTACGGGGCAGGGATTACAATGTTAGCATTTGTATTTGATATAACATCTATGCTAAATGTCTCAGTTCGAAATTTCCCCCCGAATTATGGCTTAGTCTTTTGGCTACATTTGTCATCACTTTTGGGTTGGATTCCCTTGTTGCCAAGATCTAATCACACGTATGTGATTTGATTTGGACTGACTATCAGCTAACGCTAAGTACTGACGGCTCAAAGGGTCAGTATGTGTTTTTCATTGACCGTACAATAACATGCCGTCTATATAATAATATACACTGTCCATATCTATATAATATACTGTCTCATTGCCCATCTGATTGTTGGAACGTGCATTTTCAACGATGCACTACAAGCTGATACCAGCTTTTCTAAAATAAGATAAAGATACCTTTATGATCCCCGTGGGGAAATTGCCAACTTAACAGCTGTTTGCTAAGTATTTGAGACTGATCACCAGAGGCTTTTATTTTAATTGCAAAACAAGACTGCTCCCTCTATGCTGAGATACAGTGGATGGTAATCCCTTTTATTTTTGTAAGAAATATTTTTTTTATTTAAGAAAGGGTTTACTCAGCTAAGTTGATATACTATATATTAAATAGTATCAGGTTGATGTAAGCCCCGTGATCACTTTTTTTAATAGTATAAAACATAAATATAGTAGTATAGTGTGTGTATATATAGTATAGTATTAAGGTTTTTCTCTCCCATGGTCTGCGTTATAGTGATCACTGACTAGAGTTCATAGTTACTTATCTCTGTGCCCCTACTGAGTGCTGAACACCACCAGTGACCTTGATGAGTGATGGTGACAGTTGAAGGCAATAATTCATTATCTCAAAATTTCCTTTTTACCATACATGTAGGGAGCATTTAACCTAGAATTATCCACAGGAACTGTTGTCTCTACCAGTGTTTATGTTGTTCCCCTTTGGTTATCAGTAATTGCACACAAAAACAACTTATTGACAATGAACATAGATATTTTGTGTCCACATTGACATAGTTCACACATCTCTTAAAATATGTTGTGGTAAGTTTTTAAAATGAAGGGAAGTGGGTCATGTGAATACAGATAGCTGGGCAGCCTGTGTATGGAGGTATGTGTGCTAAAAAGTGAAAAAGTCATTTCAAAGTGAAATACCTCTTGAAAGATCATCATGGCTGTATAGAGCTATCATTATCAAAGCTGCTTCAGATAAACTTATAGGAAGACAGTGTGGTGCAGTTCATAGGGTGGTTTAAATTCTGGCCCATATGTGAATCCCATTGTTCTCTTCTGTGCAGGGTACCAAATATGATCGGCTGGGGAACTGTGGGCGGAGTGGCGCTGGTTCACTTTACTGACTGGCGGCTAATTCTGGACTATGTCCCATACATTAAGGGGAAGTTTCAGAATGACGACTAAAGCCTCAAGGCTATGAATTGTGAGTGAATTGTTATTGCAGAAGCACGTCTTTAAGCTTTGAGTCTCACTTTCTGCTTGAAATGTACTGGTTGCCTCAGTCCCACCCATTTGCAAATCTCTGCCCATATCTACTCACAAAGATCTGAGATGTGACACTTTAACAGGTGTATGCTATGCCAGGGGTTTGTACTGAAATTTCATACTAGCACTCTGGGTCATTGGTTGACTTTGCTGGCATGCTTGCTTACAGCTGTCATATTGTCAGATCTCCACTAGTCCATATAAACCGAGAGGGCAGGTGACCCTATATTGAGGTCAGCAAAATGCCTAATACTTTCCTAATACTAAGGGGACTGTTCCTCTAAGGTTGTTAAATGACAACTGTGTGCAGGCTCAATGGCTTTCCCAGAGACTTCTGTAAAATACAAACTTTTGCCAAGAGGTCAGACTGATTTTAAAAGACAAATTCTGTCTCTAATGGTGAGTTCATTGTGGTACAAAATAAAGCTTAAATAACTTACATTCAGCAGAACTAGCCCAACAGATCTCAAGTGCTGTGTATTATTATAGTGTAGTAGTTATACACTTTTGTAGCCAACATA
>CABFOQ010036593.1:0-11385 GCA_900660455.1 Gephyroberyx darwinii | reverse complement strand
GCCAGTCGTAACAGAATTTCATTTGTACCGGTTTCATTGCTCTAATGGTTGAGTTTGGACAGCAGGGTGGCATAGTGAGTAGGGAAACCGGTCCTTCAATCGGAGGACCAAGCATCCGCCCTGCTGACGGGTCTTAAAGCAAGACAATGCTGTTCTGTATCTGCCCCTGACCTCTGGCGTTCCTGTGGACGGAGAAAATAAAGAGAAAACTTCCCTAGAAGGAACAATAAAGCATGACATTGTTATTTCAATGTCTAAATAGTGCTTCCTTCCACCCTGCAAAAGAAAATTTGTCACCTAAAAATGTGGCGTGGAACGCTTGATCTAGATCCACTTACCATTTACACAACAAGAAAAAAAGCAAACAAGAAAATAAGGTGTACAAATGTACATTTTAAAAGCTGAACAGTGTGCCCTCTGAAACATTTGAACATATTTTTCTTCAAAATTAAGTAATACTTTTATTGGTTAGAGTCTAAGAGATGTTCAGACCATATTGGGCATATTATATTTAAGCAATAAGCCACAACATACTGTGCTTTACAGTGATTTTAGAGTGGCTAAGAGGTGCTTGTGTGGCTTACTCCTTTCATAAAAAACAAATGTTCAATATTTTGCTTTTAATCAATAATGACATAATCATTAAATGTTATTCTACTGCTAAGGACTTCAGAGGTTAATGGATAACTCTGCTGTTGACAGATATGGAGAGGAACAGGTCATTGACTCATCTATGGCTTCCTCTCTGTCTCTGCTGACAAACTAAAATGCTGTTCTCTGGTTCAGATCATTTTTGGCGTCACAGATGCTGAATTCTGTTGTTCTCTGCCGTATTAGTACATCGTGTTTGTGCTGTTTTGAGACTAGCAGGAATAGCTGAGGAAGTGAGTCACCTAACCCTGACTAAGGCATCTAATCGAAAAACAAAAGAATGCAAAACACGCTTCGTTTTTAATCCCTTCCAGTGGTTATTTTCCGTTGCCGCGTTTATTTTGAAACCGACAGCTACACGGTCACAGGTGTGCATTTAACGCTTTGAATGTCGAATGTCTGTTTTAGTGGCACGCTTCTCACGCCGGTTATATCCACAGGGCATCGAGCAGCTGAAAAAGGAGGAGAGAAGATGGGCCAAAAGGTCCAAATGGATGAACATGAAGGTGGTGTTTGGCCACCCGTTCTCTATAGCCTGGCTGAGCCCCTTTGCGACACCTGAGCACGGCAAGGCAGACGTGTACCAGTACGTCGTCTGAAACCCAAGCTGAGCTCAGCCTGCTCACACACAGCCAGCCTGCCCTGCTGCTCTGGGCGCGGACTGACGATGAGTACAAGTGATTGGTCCTCCGTCCCCCACGGCAGGACGTCACTGAGCATGAACTCCTTTTAACCTTTTCCCATTTATAGATCATTAATATTTCAGGGTGTTCTGTTGTGAGCTGTTGTCTTGTTACATCTTGCTTTGCTTCTCTTTTTTTATATATTTTTTTTATTTTTATAAATTTTTTGTTTTATTCATTTCTTTCTTGGTGCTGACTGATATTTGTGAGGTATAGCTGTTTTTGCTTCCACTGAAAATCAAGGTCTGCAATACTACAATAATGCTACAAACTCGAGAGACGTCTCACATTCGGCGATGGGACGTCGCCGACACGAAGCACTTGATGAGGATCGGTGAGACCAGACCGGAGACTGACTTCATACAGTATGTCGGATCATTTCCTGCTTTCAACACTAACCGGTGTGAACACTAGGTGAAGTCCAGAATGTTCTTGTTCAGAGCAGAGCAGTCCAGGTGCCGGGACGGTCGCCTGGTTTTGTCTTCCTGTAAATGTTGCTGTGATCCCGTCACGTCGTCATTTGCTGTATTTCTGTCATTGCGATAGTCTTATGCCGAGTGCTGCTGATGACTTGCCTTAGTACAGTGCAGTGAAGGTCTATTTGTAAAGACATTTCTGTCGTCCTGCCTTAATGTGAAAGTCAGGATAGATGGGAAAGATGGGAATCAGACCTCGGTTAAGTATTATTTGTATAGTTTATGTTAGCCTGCTTAGATGCCACATGGGTGGATTTGTTTAGATAATCAAAGGAAAATATTTTGAAAGTAAACCCCACCCATCTGGTACTCCAAACACGTTAAAACAAACACCACATGTGGTATTAAAGGTAAATACTATTTGACCCAGGTCTAATATGAGTTTCTAGTATGAGTCCGGACGTGGTTGTAAGACAGAACAGGAATACCTTCTCTGTTTGAATGCACAGTCAAAACCCTGCAGGAGTCCAGGGCCCTGGTGGGCGATTGTTTGAGTCAGTCGTTGTCCAGCAGAGTGGCAAGATGTCTATCTGTCTAAATGTCTAAATACTGGCAAATGCTGGTTAATTTTGGCTGGAAAATTCTGCCACTTTGATGCTTTGGCAGCAGCCAGTCTCTTTCCTATTCTAAGAAGCAAGTTTGCTTGTAAAATGGTGAATGTGGCAGTTCAATTTTTACCACTTTGACCAGCGGATGAGGAAATCAGGGTCCTGTGCTGTTAGCTGGTATATTTGAGGACTGTGTATATAGGAGTATAAGTATAAGTGCCGGTGAAGGTAGCCGACCTCTTTGCTTGGTAACCATTTCCATTACAGTCCACCACCTTGGATGCAAAGTCAGGGAATAAAGCAATACACACTGCTTTCTGGATGCACTAACCCTAAGTGTAATTCTCACTAAATTGATGGAATTGGCCCATGAATAATCCAGTTTGCGACCGATTCTGGTCATGAGTCTGACACAGAAAACGATAAAATATAGGCCAGTGAAAAATGTGCACTGAGGCCTGAAACACAACGCCAGAAGTGTACATTGTAATTGCCACCGTTGGGTAAATGGCTAGGCCACCCAGCGTGAAGAGAAAGCACAGAACATGTTTTTTTTGTGTATTGAAGCCAGTGATAATAACTAGTAATAACCAGGCCACATGAAAACATGTAATCTTAAAAATGCCTTTGCCCAAATGCGTTTGAAAGCCTTACAAGACACAAAACCTTATTTGAACATACATGTTGCCAAATTTTGTGCTTTATGAAGGAGGGAACTAAGAGAGGACCGCATCGTTTAGAATCGGTGGGGAAACTTTCTTAGGCCTCTAAACTCACTTGTTTTTTTAATACAAGATAAAAGATCAAACTAAAGTTAAAGCTGACTCTTATCATGGGAATACAAAGGTTGCTATTCGACTTACACGTACACCAGCTGGTGTTTTTTTCTTTTTTTTCTTTTCTTGAATTGTTCATTCAGTGCTGTGTGGTCAGGTATGAATGCCATTTGTAGTGCCTGGACCACATAATGTTGATTTTGTGATGATTTTTGTGGTATATGTTTAAAGGGGAATGAAATAAAATAGTATGAATGTCATTCTGTTTTGAGTAAATGTTAAGGATATTTTATTCACACAGTTTATTTCACAATGACAGGGTTGAGAGGCTGGTGACTTCCTTTTCCAATTCCTGACAAGCTTTGACAAACAATTAGGTTATCTAACTAAAAATAACTGAACATATTCACGTATTGTAGAAGCATGTTCTTATCTTATCATGTAATGGGACAGCAAGGCTGGGGACGGGGCTTGAATCTGTCTTTATTGCCAGAGACATTTGAAGCAGAGCGGCTGGCCTGGAACAATAAGGTCCACTGTAAGTGAATGGAGGATAGCTCAAGGCTAACATTACATCCAGTCTCATTACAGTAAGTACTCGCTTCATTACAGACACTTGGTCAATGCTGCGTTCACACTGATGGAGAGGTTATTAAAGTGGACAGTTTGCTGTAGAGAATAAGGGGCTGGTGGTCTCTTGATTCTCAATTGAATCTTTACCAACTCAAATACAGACCACTGGACTTGACATCTGTTTCAAATGACGTGCATGTAGAGTATCTTCAGGAAGGTAGCAGGAAATTCAACGTCCTGTCAGATGAAATGTTTATTTAATCATTATTGAACAGTTTCATCTCTCAGTAGAGACAAGTGGTTACAGATCCTTAAAACATTTCCTATAAATAGAAGATATTTACACTTTTACAAATGTTTATTTCACATAGTCTGTCAGACAATAATGAATGTTCTGTATCGGAGCAAACACGTACCGTTTGTTCTTTACACTCTCAATCTGCGGGCATGTCATGTTCAAAATTTGAACATGACATGATGTCAAATGTGTCAGTGCAATTGCCTCCAGATGTAAGTAATATGACTAATCTGCACATACCTGCAGGAACACAGCCAGTACAAAATGCTATATATTCTTCTGAAAGCGCCCCTTATTTACCCTCAAAATAATTCAGAGTGAATTAAGAAAGATTGCCCACTTCTAAGAAGCTCTGGTACATATATCTTGAGTTAGATCAAACTTCTCTTGACTTAAACGAGGTCCTAGTAAACTGGTTTCATTTTATCTTGCAGTGCAGCACATTAACTTACCTATGTGACACAAACCTTGCCAGGACATGATCATATTTCAGTAGTTTTCTAATCTCCGTGTACAATCACATCTACAGTTAATGTGTACATTGATATAAATACATCACACTTCATGCTGTCACACAACTAGAAATGTGGCTACTGCAATGCTCTGGTTGGTTGTCTTACAGTGAGAGTGGGTTCACAGGTAAATGGTTTGTCCTCATGTCATACTGTCAACTCAGCAGGAGAAATGCAGGCACCAAAAGTCTTATGGATCAAAAGCACAGATTATAGATATTAAAGGTAGGGTAAGTAATATAACACACCCAGGATCCAAAAAGTGGAGATGTAAACAATGATAATGATCTCCACTTTTGAAAGATCCCGTGTGGTGGGTACAGCCCTGCTCTTTAGGAGCCTAT
This sequence comes from Gephyroberyx darwinii, assembly GCA_900660455.1. Classification (NCBI taxonomy): domain Eukaryota; kingdom Metazoa; phylum Chordata; class Actinopteri; order Trachichthyiformes; family Trachichthyidae; genus Gephyroberyx; species Gephyroberyx darwinii. Next base: position 6,524 of record CABFOQ010036593.1, on the reverse strand, counting down.
GTAACATGAGTCAGCCAGCCTTTACTACGGTAGATAGCTGTATTATCACATTGTCACTGTAATCACATTAACAGGGATGCATGTATATTACATGATACAAAACCTGCAGGCACAGCTGCAGTTGGAAGGACATCTGATATATTGTGCATTGTTGCTGGGTGATATTACAGATAGACCGCTGTTGAGTACGAGCTACAGATACTATACCTTTATGGATGTATAGTATGACGGTTGATATGTATCAAAACAACAGCAAAGTGTGAGCTTAGAGTACCACTCCATAAGGTAACTTTATATGTCATTATCCGGCTAACCTCAGTATACTTACTTAACCGATTTATCCCTCCCAGTAACATGTATTGCCATTATTAATACTTCATTATTAAAGATCAATATTATTACATTATATTCCTCCTATTATACACCAGAAGTCTCTCTGCCCAAGTCCAAGTCAAGTCGCAAGTCCTAATTATCGCGACTCAATCCAAGTCTCAAGTGTCCACCTCTGTTATACACATCACAGTGTTATGGGATATTAAGTACAATGTTGTTGCACTCTCAATGACAACTGACCTATCCAAAGACGTAGAAGGAAGCACTTTCTGCAACTAGATGTCTGTGTAACCCAGGGGATAATGGTTGATGGACGGATATTTGTGATTTGCGAGAGAATGATCTGTGATTGCAAATGTGGGGCACGTACAGCGCACGTACACAGGGCACGTACAGCGCAACAGGTAAAGAAGAGGCCAAATGCCATCCCTGACCCTGGAGAAACAGTTTGGCCACTAACTCACAAGCTTCTCTGTGTAAATGAAAGGAAGCAGCTGATAGGAAGGTCACTCTGACGTGAAATGACATTGCAGGATGCTTTGGTGTGAGTTATTTTCAGTTCAGGCCTTGATAGGAACATGCACACTGTCATAGAGTGGAAGACCAGCTGCCTTCTGCATCAAAACACTTATCTTGAGGTTGAGGTTCAAGCTATCTAGAAAGACCAAGGCAGACGACAAACCAGGGATGAGTCTGTCAGCGCTACATTGATATGATGCATCATTATTGTGGAAATGCGAGTGCACCCAGGAAGCTAAGTACTATAATTACTATCACCTTGAGCATGCACATAATGCAATGTCAGTATAGGATGTTTACAGTGAGTGTCATAGTAACTTAAGTAATGCAAGAATACAAAAAGCTTTGGTGATCTGACGGCTCCAATGCATATTCCATAGAGTTATGGTGAAATCATGCACATTGCCAATGATACGATTTGTCCCCCGATCGTGTACAAAACCCAAATGACTGAAGTCTGACTTTACTTTAGATCAGTCTGTCAATACACCATGACAGTTATTCATCCAGAAAATGCTGCTGGTTGTTTTTAGTCCCCAAATTATATTCTTCTCCTCATTTTTTGTATTTGTTAATCGTGTGCTGTAGTTCACTACAAAATGTCCCAAAAGCAACTTAAAACTAAAATCATTTTTTGCTTCATTGTAAGCCGGTAGACGAAGACGATTTGCAAGAGCTTTTTTGGGAAGCGGATCCCAGCGGCCTTTTACTTTGTCTCCAATAGCTCTGCTTTAGCGGGGCCAGCATCTCCACTGATTTTAGGACTGAGCCAAACCAGGCTGGACCACAGCTGAGCCAGTACTGTTTCACAACCTGGCTACACCTCGCCAAAGTTGGACACAATTTAATCATTGATTCTAAATAGATTGTAATTCCAATTTCCTGTATATCAGGAACAGGTTTTGCGTAGAATTTAGTTTTAATATAGAAAATCATTGGGAGAAGAATAACACTAAAAGTGACCGTTCTTGTCACTCTAATGCTGAAACTTAATCTTTGGCTAGATGGATAATCAATGGAGATGCAAGCTAAAGCACACCATACCACAGCTCGGCCAATCCGGGCAGAGCAGAGCTAATGGAGACAAGGCTTACTAGTCGTCCTTCTTGGCCACTGCATTCTGGTGTCCATCCTGTGGTGAGGCCCTCTGCAATACCAACAGACCAGAGAAGGTCAGGGAGATCCCCACCCACCACAATGTTATCTGGGTTTCTCCGAAGATCAACCGGCCCAAGAACGCCTGCGGGAAGAAACAGATCAGGGTTGTGATAGTGTACTGTATAATAGCTGTTAGTTTGACAAGTTTGTGCAGAGGCAAAACAGAAAGGGAACGGTGCATTTCATTCTCAAAATCTATTTTTGTCTACTAGCCGTTGGAGGCTCAGGTAAAGGCCACGGTGCCAAGTCTTTGTACTAATGAGCCCTTCACTTAGAGGACAGTCTTTTCATTAAACCCCCTTAGAGGCAGAATAGAGAACCAAGAATGCAAAAGGTGGACAAAGACACAGGAAGACCCTGACAGGACTTCAGTAGAAGTGTTAGCGCTCTGTAGGCTCAATTATCGCTCAACTGAACAGGAGGAGAAAGATCCCAATTAGCGCTCTAACTTGACACTTCTGTTTGTCAAATGCCCTTCAGGCTGGAATCACCAAGTGAGAAGATAACAGCTAATGGCTCCACTTGATTTCGGGCGAACAATCTAGAAAGATGATGAATAGCGTGACGGGCCGAAGATGGTCATTCCTCTAAAGCTTGTCTCCGAGTTATCAGTGCAGAAGTCACTGAGGAAGAACCTTCAACCTACCTTAACTCTCAGCCTCAGTCTGTCATTCATTGACTCACATTTCGGCGTGCACACACAAACATACGCTAGCACGCATGCACACACACACACACACACACACACACATACACAAGATCTGGCCCTATTTCTTTGCGTTTGTGATGTGATGTCTTTGCTCTATCTCTTATTTTTTACTATTAACTGTTTTTGTGTCCCTGATATTCCTTAAAGCTCTGTGTGACAAACCTGTTTGTTAAAAGCAGATATATTATATAAGCTGTAATGCAATAATGGATTTGTCATAGATTTAAATTGTATTGCTTACAAACGATGGATTTGTGTCGTCAAAGCCACTGGACCACCAGGTCATTGGTTAATATTTCAAGCTGGCTGTTACAGGAAACCTGTTCATATTTTACAAAGAAATCATGGCGGTTGTGTCACAGGTCACCTGTGCTAAATACAAATCAATGATTCACGTCCTTATCAAGCATATTAAGTGTGATGAGAGGTTATGGTAGATGTGCTGTTTCTCTAAAGAACATTAGAGACATCTACTGGCCAGAAAACAAATCTGGGTTTTTCTGAGAAGATTTGTAGCCTGGTGGAGAAAATGGAGACACTATACTGTATATACAGTACTGTGCAAAAGTCTTAGGCACGTGTAAAAAAAATTCTGTAAAGCAAAAAATTTAATTTTTTGGAAAAGAAATGTTTGGAAATCTCAAATTTGCTATTTTGTACTGACAGACTAATGCAGAAAAAAAGCATCTTAGACCAAATTTATATTATATAAGACTTTTGCACAATACTGTACATTTTAGGAGAAAAAATCTTTACCTGTTCAACATTTAATATCTCTATATACCTCTATAAAATAGAGGTTGCCGTCTGTAAACACGTTAGCAAAGACTTGAGTCACCAACTACCTTTCAAATAGGAGCATAATTTGTTTTAAATTTGTGCGATCAATCATTTTGTAACAGTAGGTATCACATTTATCCAGATTTGAAAGGAAACTCAAAGTCAATATTTTTAACATCGACGCCAGCTGCGTTCATTCCTCTCTTCATCCTCTTATCGTCTGTTGCCAAATGTTTAGCTACTAAGCCTGATGAAGTGATAGAGATCAGGCTCCATCTCTTGAAAAATCTGTTTGATGACCCGTTTCTTAATTCCAGTGCTCTGATTAATAGAGTTATTACAGGCCCATACATTCATGATGATAGCTCCTCCTTTCTACTCATAATTAGCAGAACAATTTAGTCTCGTTCCAGTTCCACTTCCCTGACAGCCTCATCATTCTAAAGGGCACCCGAAATAAGTAGTGTAAGGTGAGTGTGTGTGTGTGTGTGTGTGTGTGTGTGTGTGTGTGTGTGTGTGTGTGCCCCAATCCCACTCCTTTCTTCCACTTACCCAGTGTGTTTTAGTGTAATGAGCCTCTATAATGTAGCTCATCAGCATGCTGGAGGGAACAGAAACCCGTCCTCTGCAGGGTTCAAGCTGAATCCTCCTCAGCTTGGGCCGGCGTACTGTGGACTGCTCTCTGCCCCACTCAGGCACATTACATTAGCATTGATCTCCCACTGTCCCGCTGTATTAATAAAACAGAAGAAGAAGAGGGCCCAACAATCAGTAATCTGGTCAGTTGTCAATGCATTGTATATTTTTCATGATGAAACTCTGCGTATGTCACTCCATTTTCAATTAATAATTCAAAATATCACATACACACATACACATCACATACATTAAGGCCTGTCTGTAAATGGCTGGTTACATCATTTTATGAGACACTTCATTGTGGATCATTCTGCTGCTTCATTCAAAGCTGTTATTATAGGCCAGTCAAGGTTATAAAAACATGGGCTTCCCACATTAGAGAACTACCTTTCCCACAATGCCACACGGGCCTTTTAGTCCAACCACGCACCGTTAGAGGCTGACCATGTGTTTGGATTGGTGTGACTGCCACCGGACGGCTGTTGGTAGGAAGAGCAGCAAAGCGTGCTCAATGACACACAGGCGGCTCGAGCTGGTAGCAGCAGAAATGTGAAGATGAATTAGAAAATGATGTGCTTCGACTGTCATCAACATGTTCCCCGGAGTTTTCTATGCATTGCTGGCGGGTTTCCTGGGGGCCGTGGCGTCGTCGTCGGCCAAGCTGTCTCTCGGAGCCGACTACCTGAAGGGGGTTTGTGAAACCGGACTCCGGACGTGGGGAGAGCAGAGGAAATTTAGACAAGCGGACGAAACTACCGCCTGTGACTGGGTGAGGCATCGCCGCAGTTAAAGTTGCTTGAATTATTAAACCAACGGGGATTAGGCTGGTTTTGAATAATGTAGTGTCATCGTGCCCGCAGCGGAGTCATTTCTCACGCAGCCCAGGCGGGAAGTTAGGGTTCCCTGGTGGTTCGCGTAGCGCCTCTCCTCTCTGACTCCAGCTCTCAGCATCAGCACCATCAGCATCACAGACGCAGCATGCGTGCCGTGCCGTGCCGTGTCCGCGTGCAGGACGACATTGCAGCTCGTGCGACCTGATGAAGTCATGTTGTCGTGTTATTTTTAAATTGTGCGATTTGCATCAGCGCGGTTGCGTTGACGCGCTAAAATAACAATTGTGTAAGAGAGAAAAATGCTATGTCGGATTTCTAGAGATCAGATTTCTTGAATGACCTTCAAACTCTCTCGTGATCCAGTTTGATTACAGGAGCATCTGAGCCTTAAATGATTGAAATACCAAAGGGTGACCCCTAATCTCAAGTAGAATAATAAAAATAGACTATAGGGCTCAGCAAAACCAGACATGTGCTGTGTGTTCATTGTAATAGACTTCATTTGAACGTTGATGTGGGAACCTCAAACATACTAGTCAGCCAAAAAACAATCCCTTCTGATTGGGCTACACAACCTGCCACCTTCATAAGAGATTTGTTTTTGTGTTTCCATAGACATCCTTAGGCTTCTCTGTTGATGACTGCAGGATTTTCAACTGCAAAATACATTCATTTCACTAAGTCAGTCACGAGTCCTCATATGACACATCTGCAAATGCAGGGACTCACTGAGGGAAATTCATATGTTAGGCAACTGCAAATGTTTTTTAGCAGATGGCTGCAACATTTTAACGGCCTGATATATAGGCTACATCTCCCCTCGGTAAGTTGCCTGTCACCTATCATAAAATGTTAATACCTGGATCAATTTTATGCAATGCTTGATAAAATGTAAAGGATTTGTGGGATGCACCACTAAGCCCACACATGCATTGTTTTTCATTTGTGTGAAGTAGTGCATGTGTTGTGCCTTCAGCTCTACTTGGCAGCAGAAAACAACAATGAGCTGTCATTCACTTTTTCATTAATTTTTATTGGTATTTTTCAGCTTCACATCCCTCTGAGGCTGCTGTGTGGCGGGCTTCTCTTCACCTGCAATGCTGTGATGTGGACCTTCCTTGCCAAAGCGCTCAGGTATTCCTCTTCCTCCACCCGAACCACTGTGACCACCACCGCCTCCAACTTCGTATCTTCTGTAAGTAACAACATCTCTTACGTACTCTTACAGATGAGTACATGTTCGTCCCAACGCCTGAATCCAAACAGTTTGCACCAGAATAGACTGGATTGTCGGTTTATTTCAGAGTGACCTTCCTATCAGCTGCTTCATTTCAGAAAATAGGCTGGGCAGGCTATATCCAGAATTAATTGTCCTAGTGAAATACTCAATGTCAAAGTGATTTTACTTTAAGAAAAAAGCATCAGGGTCTTCCTGTGTCTTTGTCCACCTTTTGCATTCTTGGTTCTCTATCCTGCCTCTAAGGGGGTTTAATGAAAAGACTGTCCTCTAAGTGAAGGACTCATTAGTACAAAGACTTGGCACCGTGGCCTTT
>CABFOQ010036592.1:0-17502 GCA_900660455.1 Gephyroberyx darwinii | reverse complement strand
ACTTAAAAAAAAAAAAAAAAAAAAAGGCTGCACTCAATGTAATGTATCATGGGAAAAAACATGAGGAAATGTTGACCATATTGTTTTCAAGGGATAGGGAATTATGGGGGGGAAATTAAAACATATGTCCAGTCTCTTTAACTGTGCAATTTGTAGGAGGAGTTGGGTGAACACACACTTAATCTTTGTATCACAGGATGGGGCAATTGCTATCTACTACTGGCTCCATACCAGGCATGTTTTGTCTCATATTCCTGAGATGAAATGATTTCAGTAATGGTGTGCAGTATGTGAAATCCCTTGGCTTGGTCAGAGAGAGGAACGCCCTGGTGGATACCGAACAGTACTGACATACCAGGCTGATGGTACCAGCGCCCTGTGGAGACCACCAAGCTGCCCACACAGAGCAGGTCAGCCCCTCTGCTCCAGAGGACCCCCACAGTGCCCCGCAGCCATGACAGGATCGAAGCCAGGCTGTGTGCCAGAGGAGAATGACGTGGTCACCAACCCACGGCCACACCGTCACCGCTCTAAGTCATATCATGGCATTTCCTGCAGATAGGCCTGGTATGCCCCTGTTTGTCTTGGTTTCTTCTGGGGTTCTATGGAGTGCCAGATTACACAATATGCAAGGGAAAATGTTTGATTTCGCCATCACCCTGAGTATTTGTTTGTTTGCTTTGCTAGCTGAGGTGGTGAGGTCAGTGCGGTCCATAGATGTACCAAAGAACTGGTTTGTGGTGGAACTGAAGTGGTCAGTGCAGGACTATATCATGTTGAATAGGCTTTGCTTCCTACATTTCAGTCGGCCTTCCTTTGTCCTCTCTGCACTTTATTGGATAAATGTAGTCTGTTTTGCAACGCAGTGCTCAGCCAAGATTCCTAGAATGGTTTCAATTTTAAGACAATGTCATTAGGGAAAGAGTTACCTCACTGAAACAATATTCCCCATTCCCACTTAGGTTTATTGGACTGACAATACTTATCAGTGAGCATCAAAAGCATCGTCTGACTACAGGTCATGGTCAGTTTCTCTATTTGCCATACACAAGGACCATTATTGTGACACTCTGACTCTGACACTGATGACAGGATGATTATCATTCTTCTGTTAAAATGCATGAGGCTTTTGGGGAAATGGGGGCCCTCTAGGTCTTCCCTCTGAATTTAATCAAGCAATGAGACCAATGAGGTGAATTAAAGTTGGAGCTGACTCAGCCTCACAGAGGCCTCTTTATGTCGCTGTTGAAGTTGAGGAGGCCCAGGGTGAGCATGCATCACACACAGGAAAGCACCAGGCAGCTCCCAGACAGTCCAGGCCCCAGAAGTCTGCCCCTGAGTCCCTCCCTGCTCACCGTTTAAAAGGAGCATATCGCCTCACTAGAGCCACTTTCAAAGCACTTTCGTTCACATTGCGAGGGCCCCCATTTCCTCCTCTCTCTCAGGAGGGAAATGTAAGTGTGCTTGAGAGGAAATGTTGCAGAGTCTAAGGGAAGTCAAGAGACGAAGAAAGCAATGTTATTTGTGGAACAGTGAGGCCCATTGCCTTAAAATAAACTTACAGAAAATGACTTACTGGAAACTGCTCGGCTCTCTGCTGCTGATTAACGCCTCATTTTTCACTAGGCACAGAGAGCATATTAGCGAGGGACAGAGAGAAAGACTAACTTTTGTTTGATCCAAGGTCACTGAGTGGCCAGCTGCAAGGTCCTCTATCTACCCCTGGGATCGGTCTTCCTATTGGACATCCTGTCCCTGATGAATTGTCACTCTTCTCATTTAAGACTTCAGGGTGGAAGTTGGCCATCGCCGGGACACGCCCGCTCGGCCTTGGTGGCCAATCAGGTTGCTCCAGCTGTCCAGCATCCTTTCCACTCAGAAAACCACAGCTGCCACAGGAGCTCCTTCACCGGAATTTTTGTTTGTGTCCTTCCTTCCCTAATCTCTGACCACACACATTTGTACACTTGTGACAGGCAGCCCGGCCCAGACCCTGTTTTCTGCACCGCCTTGAGACGTCTGTGTGCTCTGAGGCAAATGTGGGGAATTTCAGAGCTGAAACAGAACAGGGGGCCCCCTCTGCAGCATTATATAACACTCAGACAACTAGCTGTATGTTCACATGAAGAATCAGAATCAGTCTCTCATGCACACACACACACACACACACACACACACACTCACATACTGTGAACATGGGCTTACTTTTCATGCAAACACCATTTTCTGCAGTTTATGACATACACCAATCACACAAAGACACAAAGCTCCTGGATCATCGGAGTTTTGTCTTCTGGGCATGAAGAGAAGATGAGTTTGTTCACAGTTTAATGAAGAGGATGTGATCTCACCCACTTAAAATCCAACCTATGTCGCTTGCCACTCATGACTTAATCCAGGCTTCCCCTTTGTGTGCGTCCCACCCCACCCCCTACACACAGAAAAATGGAGGGTTCTTCAAGGGTTCTTTATTTAGGGTAGTAATGTAATGACTCAAAGAACGCTCTGACCCTTTATATTATTATAAAAGAAAAAACTGGAATAAAGGACTTAGTGTGGTTCTTGAAAAAAAACTTTTAATACTACCAATCTGGGACATTTCTCACATTCTTAAAGGGTTCTTTACCGCACCATAACGGATTCTGCTATGGTACAAGCCTAAAGAAGTACCAGAATATGGTTCTGGTACTTCTATATAGAAACCTTTTTGTTTAGTGCCTCCTCTTCCTCTCCCCTCCTCTCTGGGTCTCACTCCTGAGTGCATGATGGAGAATAGGGCAATGTTCTCTGAGGCTCTGGTAGGAGTGAGGGATGCAAGCTGCCGGACGTCAGAGTTGTATACAGACTTAATGGAGGAGGGGGGGACACAGGAGTGACCCTGGCCCAAGTCGTAGAAAAGAAACCCTCTTGTGTTCAAGACCCAGACTAAAGACCAGGCCCGGATGTTGCTATCTGTCCCATCATTGTCTCTTCAAATGTTGGCATTTGGGTTTCAATGATGGCTTTCAGTTTAGCCAAAACATTCCAAAGGCACAGTGTGGGAAACACCCTCTTTTTCCTGTGCTGATTTGATGACTTTCCATTTGTTTTCCGATCTAGCTGGGCAGTCGACTGCAAATTAACTGGTCCTGTGCTGCACAGGACTTCCAATCACATTCCAAGGAAAGCACAATTACCAGATGAGCAAAGCAATAATCTGGACACTGCTGTACTACACCCAAGAGTGAATTGTTTGCCTATAACATGTTGTAAAATGTTTGAGGTGCGAAGTGCTGTACATGTATGCAAACCCTCCTGTGTATTTTATCCTAACTTCTCTTGGAAAACACCTTCTTTCCCACTTTCCTGTAGCCACTCTGCAGTGAGTGGCAGTGACAGCATGGCTTTGATGTGTGACACTTGCGATAGAGGCGGGCTCCACGGTGCTGATAGCATGACAAGAATAGCATGTGAAAGAGCAAGAACATGAACATTTATGCAGTCTACTTTTCCTGTTTGGGAACGGGGCTTTAGCCTACCTCCAGCAGGGTGTAATCAGTTGATGGGAAAGCATAGTATGCAACCATGTGACGGACAGAAGCCACTTTATCTGCCCCCTGCCTGAAGCAAACCAGCTATCACTCAGCACTGGGAGGAGTGTTCACCACTGTTCACACCACAGCATTCCAGCCATAGCATCCTCTTCTCTACTGTCAGTAAACCCAAACAGGCAGCTTGACTTATAGCACATGGGCAACCTGTAATCAAGCTTGGCCCTGAAACTGGCATGTCAAAGTAAATCCTGTGTTTATATCCTAGAGAGGCCTCCCTCATGGAATGATTTACTTGCTCTAGCACAGGAAATACATAAGATGATGTTAAGCTTCAAACCGATCTCTGGGATTACAGATCTCGACTATCAGCCCTCCTCCCTTCTCTCTCTGTCTTTGTTTCATTGTCTGTCTCTCTCTCTCTCTTTCTCCTGATCTGTGGCCCTGTGGTGTGCAATCTGCCCATCTCAGGGCCTCTGTGCTCTGGTGGGTTCAGTGGACTGGTATGCAGCAGGAATCTTTGGATCAAGGTGATTTCACGCTCCTCCACGTTTTCCCAGGGCTTCGGGCGCTCTCTGTTACCTCTGTGCGACTCGGAGTGTGTGATAGCGGCTGACATGTGTTATCATAGGGCACATGCACAAACAGCAGCAACAGGGTAAGGGAGCTTTATCTGTCTAACACCTCTGTTTCCCTCAAGTGTCAGACTTTGCCTGTCTGGTATGGTAGGCTACTTTGGTCTCTAGCAGAGAGACCCCCTCTGGACACTGACAATGACCCAGGGATTTGTCAGCTTCTCTATGTGGGGGCAAAGGGAGAAGCCTCTGACATGAAAACTCAATTCTAAGATGAATGGTCTCAAACATCTCCCTTTGATGTACAACTAATCTGGCTAACCTTGACATTCCCTTGGAGACAGTTCCCACTCTCACTTCACATTCTGCTCTCATAACAACTTGTCTGCTCTTTTTTTTTCTCAATGAAACTCCATATCCCATTCAGCTCTTTGATGGCGACTGTGAAGGGGGAAGTTTGTGAAGTCGTTCCAGTGAGAAGCGGCTCAGTTCAGGCCCTGTCATTCAACTCCACTCAACATTTAGAGGATTGCTCTACAAACTTGCTAGTGCACGATTGGTAAAGTCTAATTTTGTTGTTTGAATTCTTTCAGATTTTCACATCTTTATTTTGAGAAGGAAGTCAGCACAAATAATTGCACAGAGAAACCACAAGGAACTGAACCCTGGCCCTGAGAAGCCAAGCATGATAGGGAGTCAACAGCCTCATGGCTTCCTCTTCCATTATAATCTTACAGTTTTACAGATTAAGTCCCATCTTGGAAGTACAAAGTAATAAACACTTTCGGACATCCCGGACTGACCACAAATACTAAGCACTCTCTACAGATTTGCGTGTCCATCCTCATGGAAGGTGGTAGGATGCCAAAGGACATCCTTTATGGAAAACTTTCCTCTGGAAATGGATCAACAGGCGATCCACACCTATGCTGTAAGGATGTCTGCAAACATCACACTGTGTCCCATGACTTCAAGCTCATGTGGCAACACTATGATCTAATGAAAAGAACCAATGATTTCAGAGAAACAATGTGCAGAATATAGGTGATGGTTATCACACAGTGATAAACACAAGGTTCAATGCAAAACAGAGCACATGCACCAAACTACAGTCACTTGTTTTTTACACATTTGCAGTTGTGAAGAAATGAAATGGACTCCAGTCTTATGAGTGTTGAAATAAAGCCAGAATTGACAGAATTGTTTCTCCAATGTATTTTTAAAAAATATTTTAATTAAATACCTTTCTTAACACCTATAAATTATATTTATTTATTTTTGTATTGTATTTATTATTATTTAATTGATACATTTTATTGACAAGTATTTTTAATTTGTAACAAGATACGTTTTTATGTATTTTGGTGTATGTTGATGCATAGGGCAGCCTATAGGAGTAGAATGAGTAATGTAAATGGTTATGAGAACTGCAGCTTTGTTTGTGTAAGTGCTTAACTTCTGTGCAATAAATTGTCGGGTTGAGATGTTGTTTAACATAAAATTCACTGCACTGCACTGGTAGCCAAAACTTGTCTTGTCTTTTGAAGAAGATTTGTGATTTGTCATTTTTCTACTGTCAGTTTCTATTTCATTGCATTGTCTGCACATGTAGTGTCACTGATATCGAATATAATGCTGCCTTTAAGTAACAATCTGTGAAATTTTCATATAATATACAGTATATTAGAAGTATATTAGATATATTCTATAATAAAAATAAGAAGATCTGGGTCGTTTGCATGAGCAGCAATAGCCACACTGACTGAACAGACAAAGAAAAGAGCACCGAGGTGGTGCCAAGATCTCGAGGATTATAACTTTGAAGTGCTGTGGAAAATATTGTTATTTATAAGTTGAGGACACATGATCAACCAGTTGTCAATATGATTGGGGTGGGAAATTTCTCTGTGATACGACATTAAGTGGAGAGCGTGTCCTCAACCGATAGCAAAAGTGATGCATATACTTTATTGTTTGGCAATTCATGTAAATAATTAGTATTGTTGGGTGTTTCTATTTAATATCTTTGTTGAACTTATAGTTGTCACAATTTTGTTTTTAATAAATAAATTAAAACATAATTTACTTTCCTGATGCGCCTTTTGATTCCCAGAATATAGCCACCACAAAACTACTTTAGTGAGGTTGTACATGTTTTTTTGGTACAAAACTGTACCATTTGTTATTATTATGTCTGACCAAAAGCACATGAATGTCCTGACTATGATATTTACGAGCTTACCAGGATCACATGAAGGCAGCATGACACTATAAACCAACTGTGGAGTCGAGAAGGCCTGCGTCATGCTTGGCGTGTCTGCCTTCTTCAAAGTAGTCATTTATGATAGGAAAGTAGAGCATTATCAAGCCAGGCAGAGACAGAAAAGGATAAGACCGGAAGCCAGGCGGGGTTGTCTTCAAAGTAAAAGTGTCCCTTTTGGTTAAAAAAACCCCCAAAATGTTGCAACACGTTCTTCAGTTGAGGGTTTTATTTTGGAAATTCCAGACCGGAAATCCTGTTTCTTTTACTGTGGCTAGCTTGACACTTAAAAAGCAGCACTCAGAGAGAGAGAAAGAGGTAAACTGAGAGGCAGGACTTGACTGGGAACAAACCCTGCAGTCTCAGGCTCATGCTTCGTCCTGGGCAGTTCTCCTCCTGTCCACTACCCCCAGTCCTGTCGATATTATTGTGACAATATTTATTTTTACTTTGCAAAAGGGGGAAGAAGAGCCGAGCCATGGAGCTTCTTTGCCTCGAGTCGGACAAAACCGTGAGAGCCCAGCTTGACCCAAACATCCTCTATGATGACAGAGTATTACAAAGTTTATTAACAATTGAGGACAGGTTTTTACCGCAATGCTCCTATTTCCAATGTGTCCAGAAGGATATTCAGCCTTATATGAGACGAATGGTTGCAGGTTGGATGCACGAGGTTTGTTGGCATTTTGATATTGAGAGTTTGTAGCTAGCTGCAGTTAAAATGAGTTTTAAATAACGTTAGTGTTTTGGACATTGTGCATGCTGAACCACATCCATAATTTGGGCTCATAAATGGACTATTTTAGTTTTGAGAGTTGTCAGCGGCTGTTATTTGACAATTGAATGAGAATGACTCACCAAAGGCGTGGGAGCGTCGGAAATTCCAGCATGCACGAAGAAAATTCAGCTTCAAAGCAATAGCCTAGCTAGATATTTACATTGGATAACAGCGAAAAAACAACTCGTTTGTGTTAATTTGATAACCCAGACGACACACGAGGGTTTAAACTTAATTTACGTGAGCAAATCATCGATATTCTCCTTTCCCAGTAATTATAATAAATTTCTGGAAAAGGCGTAAGGCTCGTTGCTTTTTGTCGAACAGCATGCATGCAAACAACTCATTTCTGAAGATAATAACCATTTCAAACATTCCAAACATTTTCTTTGCAATTGTCGGAAACTGTTTTAAAATAACACGTGGACGTTTTGCACACGTTGCGAAGCCTGTGGATAATTTATTTTTATTTTTAATCATTTTTTGAAAAGATGACGGATAACAAGGAAGACGAGTTGAATGGCGTGGGTTTTGTGGAACGACTTCCCATTGCTCTAAGCCCAGTGAATTGTGCCCTGCCTGACTTTGCATGCTTTGACTGACTCAAGAGATGTGAAAAGAATTTTTGATTTAACCTTTAACCAAATGACAACACTAGCCTAAAAAAAACACAGGCCTGAGCAAAGCCTCCCTCATGTTTAACTGCGCCTTTGCTTCAAGGCCTACAGTCACTGCTGGTTTTACTTTTGCTTTGTTAAATTTCGCTCCAGGCTGCAGCGTTTTTGCAATAGTTTTTCTTATTCCTTTTTTCTTTTTTGTCTTTCTAGGTGTCTGAAGAGGAGAAGAGTGACCAAGATGTCTTCCCTTTAGCCATTAATTATTTGGACCGATTTTTAGCAGTGATGCCCACCAGAAAGTGTTACTTGCAGCTTCTGGGCGCTGTGTGCATGTTCCTGGCCTCGAAGTTAAAGGACAGTCGGGCACTATCAGCAGAAAAGTTATGCATGTACACAGATAACTCCATTACACCACGGGAACTGCTGGTAAGGATGGTAGCTTGGCTGTCTTTCAAGAGCCTCATTCATCAGGGTGTAAAGTGCAGTGTCACATCTTAGGCTATCATTCCCATAGATTATACTCTAATAGCAGGAAGTGTCTCATTTTCTCTATTAAATTATGCTGCATACAATACAGGCTGCATCCCTTCTTAGGATCCATTTGGACTGAAGTGGTGTGTGACGCCATCTAGTGCCAGTTATGTGGTATAGAATTTGGACTCAGTATCTGGGATATTTAAGGATTTGTGGACTGATTACACTATGGAAGGAGAAATGTTATTACCTGTCTCTCGACCTTCCACCTGCCCACGCCTACATCAGACCAAAACCTCTCCCTATGCCTCTCTGCATGGACTCACTACAATGCTTTTGATTTGTACCAACATGTGCTGCCTTGTAAAACCAACCAGGAGACCAATGTGTGATTAATCAACCAGGATATCTTGAGGTTTTACCTGGAGAGTGTTTGAGAGTAGGCTGCTGATCATGTTACCATAAACATAACCGGTTAACCTAGACCCACACTCTTATTTTAACCAAATGGCTCCGGAGGCACTTCATAGATCTTTTCCTCTTGCCCACAGCTGCCGAGGGAAATGACATTCAGCCTGTTAGATGTTATATATTGTCGTAAGGCTTCAGATTCCTTGATATCCTCACAGGATGCAGAGAAAAGTTGATTGGAGCCAGTGGAAGATGTTGTAGCGCTTCCTTATAATGAACCAGAGCTGCTGGTGCTTCAGCTGCAAGAGAGAGGTTCAGGGGGGGATTGTGCCGGGGCAGCTGGCCAGGATGTGAGCGCAGCAACAGCAGACCTCCGCCCCGCTCATCTCCAGTCAACATTCTCCACGGGGGCTAGCGTAGGTTAAATGTTAGCATATGTGTGGAAGGTTAGGTAAGTAGGAAGCCCACATGAATGGCTGACATTTCAAGATGGTGTCCTGGGCTGCCCCGTGTGAGAGACATGCTCAGGGGTGCTGTCCCTGCCAGCGTTGGGGTTTGGGCATTTGCTACGTTTGCACTTTAGGTGACATCTCTGTAGAGGAAACGGATGAGAAGTTGAATTAGTCAGCGTTTATGCTTCACAGGGCAAAAATATTCATTGCTACTTAATCAGTTCAGTCAACCAATTTCAGATGGTTGTGCTTACAATCTCCTAATTTTGGTTTGATGGCTGCTTCATTTGTTGGAAGATAAAGGCGAAATGCACCTCTTGTCCAAGACTTTTTGATGGCTTGTCCTCCAGTTTATTTGGAATTGACTGTAGTCATAACTTAAAGTAACTAGAAACTAACTGATATTTGTTAATATTTCTGTTAGTAATGTGAACAGAGCCAATAACCCCCTTTAGTCAATACTTTGAGTCACAGCAACAGTTGTGCAACGTTGTGGTAATACTTTTGATTTACATATAACCTAGAAAATACTCTGCTGCAGTTAAAACTCTTGGCAACCATTTCTTTGATCTCAAAAAGGGAAACATGCTGCCTATATATTGGGTGTAGTCAAAGGCAATAGGACTTTCTGCCTGTATGCAATACATTAATGTTCTCTCTGTAATGGTAAAGGGCTCTGGCATAGTTTTGGTCTAGTCAGAACTACCAGGATGCTTCACTGTAGCAGGAATTTAATGATGGTGTGTGCTTTATTTTGCCCATAGCCTATATGTTGTTTTGGTGTAGTATATAATACAATTTTTGGTTTTGATAAAACAGGATGCAAACACAGCCATCAATGAATTGGTATCCATTTTAGTCCTGGCCCACTCAGAACCCAAAAAGGTTGTTTTAATATACGTATCACAGCCTATTGACCATTCAGTTTACAGAGAATTTAACAAATCATAATATTCAAGTCTAAAGTTTGATAGTCACTGCAGTAACATCAAGTAATGCAGTAAAATCAGTCAGAAGTAATCAGTGCCTAGTCATTCATTCATTTAATTATGGCTGTTGCTCACCGAAGATAATGTAAGCTATACAGATAAACACACTAACACATGCTAGTACATTGGTTCTCAATACAACTGCAGTATTTTAATCATGAGTTGTTTTTTTCTTCCTGGGGTGAAGCCTGTATGAGACAGCTCCCCATGGCTACCAATGTACTGCAAGCCTATTCTGGCTGGTTGAGGCTTGTGACAGGAAGGAAGTGGCTAGCTGTCTCATTGGCAGGGCCTCTAAGCAGGGCAAAGCTTGTCACATGCCGGCGATATGAAGACAATAGATGAGCGGAATGAGAAAGGCATGCAGATAATAAGATACAGCGAGGAGAGCAAAAGAAGAAATGTTTCTCTTATTACAGAGCCATTTCCTCTGGGAATGAGGATGGACTGTGATCTTGTTCACGGTCAACAGCAGCATGGCATTATGTGGTTTAACCCTCTAAGTAGATATCACCCAGAAGCAGAACTTGTACTGATCGCTTAGTTTAACCTACTTCATACATACATAGTTTGTCTTTAATGATACTGTGCCGTGTTTTCCATCCAACCATTCTCTCCTCTGTCTTCCAGGAGTGGGAACTGGTGGTGCTGGGGAAGTTGAAGTGGAACATGGCCTCGGTCATTCCCAATGATTTCATAGAGCACATCATACGCAGACTGCCCCTGCCCAAAGACAAGCTGATCATGGTCCGCAAGCACACGCAGACATTCATTGCCCTCTGTGCCACAGGTAACACAGCTGCATATCATTTCATGTGCTTTTTTGTACTTCCTTTAATTGCTTGTTTGCTCACTCGCATGCTCTTTCTTTGCTGTTATTCCCACATCCACCAGAATATTCCCACACACACAAGCATTCTCCCATCATGAGTCATCTGTGACGATGCCTCTGACCTCTTTCTTCTCCCAGCATAGTGTTCTGGCTGCGTTTCCCTTATCCACTCAAGTCTCCACACTGAAACACAGCTTGTAGTGGGGATTGTCTCAACAGTGGACCAGCTGCTAAAAGCTGTGTCGGAGCATTAGTGGACAAGGCAGTTTTTCCTTTGAGAATCCTGTCAGTGCTGTGTTTAGGTTACACACCCACGCGGGTGATGATAGCGACTGTATCGTACGATGTGCTGCAGCACACCCACTGTGTGGTATGACTCAGGTGCAGCTGAACCGCGGTGCTGCTCTCTCTGTATTGTGACAGAAAAGCTTCCAGGTTTAAAAAGTCAGGGCAGTGGGCCAGCAGTCTTCCTTCCTCCTCCTGACCCTGCCTCAGCTCCAAAATAAACTCTGGTTGCTCTAGAGAAGCACAAACTCTGATGTCCCCTCAGGCCTCTCCATAGGTGAATCCCATGGCATCCCTTTACCTATACTAGGAATTTCATTAATATGCCATTTATATGTTTATATACTGGAAAGAATTTGTATCACAGGATCACTTACTGGACCTAATATAGCACTCCACTATCACAAGTCCTCCTTTCAACGGCTTCCTCTCCTAGCAAATTATATGAAAACAAAATAAATGTAACTTGAGTGTAATAACATCTTTTTGTGTGGTCAGGTCTGGCAGATAAGCTCTTGTTGACTAGAGCCATTTGTTGCAGCTGTAGGCTTCAATGAGTTTCTTCCCTTTTTAGCACAGTTTTAGTGTCACACTCGTCCTTTCTTATTTGGGTGTGTTTCAGTGGTCGCCCTGGCTATTCATAAGCAGCTGGTTATATCCAAGCACAAAACAGCCACAGTGGAAGAAAAAAGAAGGCTTGCTGTGGTTGTGCAGTAATGTAAATGTTTGGAGTTTTATATGGAGTCGAGATGTTATTCTTATGATGGAGGAGCTCCTCCTATGGACAGCTGGGCCCTGGTGGAGAGGCTAGGCGTAGTGACTAGGCGTAGTGCAGTCGGCTTCTCTCCAGGGGTTAGCCAAAGCTATCAGTCACATCCTCTCGAAAAAAGAAGTAAGCCAGCAGGACCGGTGCCGGGCTGGGACTATGCACAGGGGTGGGCTTGTGTAGGTGTTTGCTAATTGCAAGAAAGACAGCGCTCAACCGATGTGTGTACCTGACTTGTGGAGTAGTGTTTGTCGTGTACATGTGCTGAGCTGTACCAGAATGGGCCTGTGTATGATGGGTGTGCAAAACATTAGGCGCCACCTGCTTTTCCCATGAAATGGAAGCTACAATCCATTTCAACCATGAAGGGGTGTAGGTGAAGGGGAGAGACAGGCTAGGTTTAAGAAGTTTTTTTTTAACATTTGAGGCAATTGAGACGTGAGTTGTACAAAAGCGGGTGCAACTCAATACTCACAAGGTGTTCCTAATATGTTGTACACTCTGTTGTCCTCTCCATGCCTCCTCCACCTCCTCCATCCAGGCCTGTTGTCACTTAAACCTCTGGGCTGGGATAGGGACCAGAGGGAGTTGTTCCTTGAACTCATTGCTCAGCGAGGAGGAGGATTCCTGCTCTGTTTTTCTAATCAGATTTTAGGCTTCTATGAAGGAAGCCACACAGGTCTGTGGGAAAGTCAGGTTCAGCTGGGAAAGATGCATGTCGTACTTCCCTTGAGCTGAATAAAGTGTTGCAGTTCTTTGTGTCACAGTTGAAATTGTCCCTCACAATTACCTGGAGCTGCTGCCTGACAGACAATAGACAGATTATAAACCAATACAATTCTCTCACTTCTCTCTCTCCACCAGATGACCGCCTCGCTATGAACCCTCCTTCCATGATTGCCACTGGCAGCGTGGGAGCGGCTGTCTGTGGCCTGCAGTTGGACCACACTGACCAGATGCTGAGTCGAGACAACCTGACAGACCTGCTGGCCAAGATCACCAACACAGAGGTGGTGAGTACAACAGCGGTTATTGATTATTACATGACAATACATTGCTAATAGTAATCATAACAACATCAGGACAGGAGCCTAGAGAACTTTCTAGTAAACAACAGAGATTCCTGCTGTAGTGGCAGATTGAAACTATTTAGTTTTCATGGAGAGAGAGAGAGAGAAAGAGCTTGTGGCTCTTGGCTGTGGAGCCAGACTGCTGCTATAAAGAGCAACGGCAGAGGGAATGTCTTCTTAAAACCAGGGCCCACATTCTTGTGGTAGGACACAGGCAGTTCCTTCGCATGGCTCCAGCTTTAGCTGTGTGCTTCTCCTGGTAGAGGAATATGTTCGTAATGCCTTCAAGCCAAGGACCGTCTTTCCAGGGGAGAGGCCAGTCGAGAAACAAACAAAGATCTCCAAGCTGTTCTCATACCTGTAGACCGCTCACTTCTTGAGAACTAATATGAACTTAGAATGTGTGTGCAAAATCGATCATCCTTGCATTGTTTATTTTATATATACAAACAGTATATTTAAGAGACAACTGTGTGTACTTTCATTGCCACTATACCTTTAGCTAGGAAAGGATAAGAGGCAAGTTCAGAAGCCTAGAAATCCAAAAAGGCCACAGCCAATGGGCCAGAGGAACAACACAGTCCCCTCTTAGCTTGTGGTTATGTTGCCATGGCAACGTGGGCCCCGCAACCCAGCCGTCACAACAGGCGCTCCGGCTGCCGCCCATCAGGTTCCAATTATCCGTACATTTCAAAGGAATGTTGGCCTCTTTGCGAGGCCTGGTGCATTCTTTAAGATCCCTGCCGTCGGGTCGCTGAGGCAGACCTCCCACAGACCTGCTGGGAGATGAAGAGAGGGACATAGAAAGAGAGGATCCCTTTTCACAAGGGTTGCATGGTAACTACATAGAGAAGCCATCCAAAACAACCGGCCCCGCTGCCCTATATTCTGTTTTACACCCAAACTCTGAGGTCCGGGGAGCAGTAGGTCAAAACCATTTCCTCCAAGCCTCTATATGGGACCCATCACATGTACAGCCTGAAGGATGGAGGATGGGAGTCCGAACTTTCATATCTCCTTGTCTTTTCCCTAAGAAACCTCAGAGCTCTGGTGACCTCCACTTTGGGTGTATCAGGAATGACCCCATTCCAGTGCCCACCGTGTGGCTCGCTGCACTATGTTGTTGGTATCGGAGTGTGCTGGTACCCATTGTTCTGGTCATGATGCAGACAGGACCACCTACCTTAAGACGCATAATTCCCTGCTGGTATGCCATGCATGTGACCAAACTCGCATGTCGGATATGCTAGATCATCGATGGAACTGCATGCAACAGCTTCTAGCATCTGTGCACAGTTGTTGGAGTGTGCCCTGTGTGTGTGTGTGTAATGACCGTTGACCCTTTTTGTTACAGGATTGTTTGAAGGCGTGCCAGGAGCAAATAGAGCGTGTGCTGGCCAGCAGCCTGCAACGAGGCCAACAGCACAGGCAGGAGACCGGGGTCAGAGCAGGCAACAAGGCCATGGAGCAGCAAGACCAGTCCAGCACCCCCACAGATGTACGTGATGTCAACCTATGAGCTCCCACTGCCAGCTGATACACCAGTCATGCCTGTCTACCAATGAGAAAATGGGAGCAAATGGCACGAAGGTCAACCAGTGAGCTGCCAGTATCTACATCAAGTCACCCTGTGCTCCTGTGATTTTGCGATATGTCAGTGTCAGCTCTGACAAAGGATGGTCTATGAGCTGCCATCACCCACTTGCTGAAACATCAAGTAAAATGAACTTTTAGAAATGACATTAAGATGATAGTTTTTCTCCTTTTTGCCCCTTTCATACCCAGTTGGTCATATTTTGACCTGCTGTATGGGCCACATGTAATCAAACAAGCTATTTAAAAGAAATTCTTGAAAACTTGATAGTGCCTTAGGTTCCCAGAATGGAAACCTGAATATATTTTCATACTTGAAAAAAAAAAAGCATAATTATATGAAATATACATATTTCTTTTGATAAAATCTAGCAAAAAGAAACTTATTATGATCAATAATGTCTATTTGTTTATTTAGCTAGTATTTAGTTGCATTACTCTTATCATCTTTAGCAAGCAGTTATCAATTTCACAGTTAATGGGTTTTCCTCATCTGTGATTCATATTAATTTGCGATGTGCAGGAAACCCACGCAGTAGTAGTGTAATTGATATGCTGATCATACGTGGCATTTAAGATGATATCCAACAGGAGGAGCACCAGCTAGCTGCTCTCTCTATATATTATACCGTGCACCTATAGCAATGCTTTCTATTTATGCTCAAATGTGCTGGTCAGGAGTGGGCTGGGCCCACTCAGAGAGAGAGGAAGTGAGGGATAGCTGGGAATGAGAAGGTCAGGGGTCTAGAGCAGTGGCTACTGTCCTCAAGGTTAATACAGAGGACAAGGTCAGTTGTTAAGGTCTTGATTTCACTGCCAAGTCCACAGGCAAATATGTCAATAGGACAATATATACCTTTTATTTGAATTCAGCAAGGCCACATTTGACATACTCTGGTAATGACTGTTCTGCTATTTGTCTAGCTGCTACATGTTATGTAGAAAGTGATCAGGAGCAGTCGTTGTTTTGCAGGGGTTGGGACTATTTTAGTCGAGGCCGAGTAGTGATGTTACGTCATGTTAGGTATACTAGAGAAAGGACAGTTGGCATGTTGAAGGTTTGGCCACGGGCTGGACAGTAGAAAGAGGAAACGGATGCTGGTTGAAGTGTTGGTGTGAGATGTCAAGTTTTTGGAGAAAGAAAGCATGTGTAAAGTGGAAGAAAATGGGAGCTGTCCGGTGTTGAATGATGATTGACAGGCAGTTAAATGGTGGGGAAAGTTAACTTAAGCTATATAATTTTTCAAGTTGCATGATGCTTGAGCGGCACACGGGAACAAACCTCCCTGGTTTCTGCCAATATCTGATAGGAGTTGATGTCCAGAGAACAGTTTGGGTGTACTGCAGTTTTGCCCATCAGATTCTCCTGTATCAATTTTAACCATTTAGTTTTGATTTTTAAGTAGTGGTTTGGGGGGAGGGGGGCTTGGATCAATCTAAATGCACTTTTAAAACACACTCCTTAAGAATGGAAAGGGGATGGTGGTTGAGGAGAGTTACGTGGGTTATTAGGGTCATATTTGTTTTTTTTGTTTTTAAGTTATTTGATCTTCTCTGGGCTGGATTCCCATTTGGGGCGATGCACGTTGTCTTGAAAGCTATCCCCCGACAGGTGAGTAGACGTAGGATTTACCATTTTCTAGTTGTGTTGAAATATGGAACCAAATCAGTTGCAATGCAAGTCAGTTGGAAAGCCAAGTCACGTGTAGACTTAGATATTTTTTTTGATTCAATACATTCATTTATCCTTACTTGAATTTATTTTTTTGCCTAATTCATAGCCAAACCTTCTGATGGTTGTTTGAAACCTACATACATACTGTGCCCTAAACATTGTATTCTGGTTCATGTTTTTTTTAAATGGGGCTCTCTGAACTGAATTTTAAAAAATGCCATTTTGTGACATTTCTCCATCTTTAGACATGGGTAGGGGTTTATATGGTGTGAAAGTTTGACTGTATATACTGTATTTAACCAGTTTTCCCATGAGAAGATATGCTAGAAATACTCTTTAAATTTTAGGACAGAAATTTAGTTTCTGAATTCTATTCATGCATGTTCTGTTGTGCAAAAAGCCAAAACATTATTTTTCCAAAATACTGCTTTAACTGGGAAAATTGTTGATGCTTTTAAAGTTTTGTTGTTGTGAATAATTTGAAAAATAATTCCAAAGTGACAAAATAGATTTATATTGTAGATGTATTTCTCTTGCTGCTATAAAGCTTTTCTTTTCTAGTCTTACACAAAGATGACATTGCCTTATTGTGATTCACTTGAGTGTGCTGCTATATTATGAAATTTTGTATATGTAAAAGGTCTTCTTGCTTTTCTGTTGTGTACTGGAGGGAAAGTAACACAGGTTTGGTGTGGGACTGGAAGTACTCGTGTTTGCAGATCTTTTGAATAGCATGTTTATTCTCTTCATGTGTATCTTATATTCTATCATATTCTTGCTGCTTCCTGTAATGTTTGTGTACCTCAGGTTAATTGGACAGAAAGAGTGAGATTCCATCTTGCATTACCTCATCACAACTCTCACATTACATGTCTCTTTACTCTGCATTTTGTTTGGACGGGTTACACTTTTTTTTTTTTCTGGATGAGAGGAAGGATAGTACCTTCACTCTTTAAATCAAATCTCACGCCTCCAGGTTCCACTGAGCAGTTCCTATTCAGATATTTCATATCTTACCTGGTGCTAAATCAAAGGCCATACAGTCTATATCTTATGTATCTGAAAGGAAAAAAGTTTAATTAGCATGTTTGATGACCAGTTCATAGGATTAAGTGGAATATTGATTTTGCGAGGTACCCAGTCTTGTTTTAGCCACCAGAATGTTCACTTATCATTTTTCACTGTGTGGGGAGAA
>CABFOQ010036591.1:0-20041 GCA_900660455.1 Gephyroberyx darwinii | reverse complement strand
AAAGTTTACTACTTCCACCTCACTCTCTTACAGATGTCCCACTGCTGCATTTCACTGTAAAAAATAAGAAATCCAATAATAGGTGGAATCTTCAATATACTCACTTTCAATTTCTGGATGCAGGTTTTCACTGAGACACAAACCAGCCACGGTGTAACTCTGTGTGACTTATCCTTGCTGTGACAATGCATATTGACGATCCAGTACATTTGCTCACTAGGACATTACAGATTAATTACAGGTTAATTGCATGACTTGCAAAGCAAAAGGGCTGAATTTCATTTCTTCTTTCACTAAAACTGTTGAGGCTGAATATAGTGCAATCACACCCAGCCTCCAGCCTTCTGGATGCTCTGTGAGTAATGGGTAATCTGCTCTCGTGTCCCAGACTGAATCTGGACTTCTTAATGTCCTCAAGCATTACTCTTCTCTTCCCATTTGTGTCTAGACAGGATTCTTACCCCATAGCCTTGCCATCGATGTTCTCTATCTACATCTCCACTAAGAGGAGGATTTATTCCAGCCTGACTGACATGTACATGGACAGAAGCCTCCATTTTGAAGACTGCCAGGCTGGTGAAACTGGCACAGCCCGAAAGAGGCTCTCTTTAAAAGCTCCCCTGTGTGAAGCTGGGCCGTCTGAGGTATTT
Organism: Gephyroberyx darwinii; assembly: GCA_900660455.1. Classification (NCBI taxonomy): domain Eukaryota; kingdom Metazoa; phylum Chordata; class Actinopteri; order Trachichthyiformes; family Trachichthyidae; genus Gephyroberyx; species Gephyroberyx darwinii. Next base: position 19,391 of record CABFOQ010036591.1, on the reverse strand, counting down.
TGGCCCGGCGAAAATGTGGCAACGCTTTGGAGCAGCTTTCCAGACGGCAGAGGCATTTAAATGATCCTGGAGAGGGATCTAAAGGAATCCACTTGGCCAGGCCGAGAATGTTTTCCCCCGGTGTTCAGGAGACAAAAGCTCCCTCGCTTCACTGGACGCTCCCAATGGAGTTACTTCATATATCTGCCACTGCTGCTTACTCAGCCAGGCTTAGTTCATTTGTAAGCATGTCCTCACCACAACACCACCAGTGCTGTTGTCCTGTTATTGTCAGCTATCGCCCTGGACAGAATCGGCTCTTTTACACCCTGTTGGTGATCTGCGGTATGTTTTATAACAGGCAGCGCCGGCGTTGAGATGCTTGGCCTTGGTGATGTGTCATCTCAGTACCAATGGGGCCGAGGCTCATGGTGTTCCTCTCTGCTTTCTGCTCCGAGTCTTGACCCACATATTTGAGCTCATTTGAAGCTTATACAGATCTCTGAACAAGCATAGAGGTCTTTCAATAATCCAGAGGAGGTTAGATTTGTGTTGAGTAAGTGGATAAGACCCTTTGTTTGAAAAACTCTTTCTTTCTTTCTCTCTCTCTGCATTGACACTGAGCTAATCCACCAGCCTGCAGAGACTCTTAACCCTTGGTCTCTTTGTGGCCCCTACCATAAAATGCGTCTGCCAGTATCTCTGTGTGTTTGAACAACAACCCTCCTACTCCAGGGTCTCCGTCTAGCCCTTACCGGCGTGTTTTCACCAACAGCACATGCCTTCTGAAGGTTGAACGTGCTGGCGAAACGAACACAACTGTGCTTTTAAACCGCCACAGATGCAAAGCCACAGATATCAAGTTAAAGAGGATTCAGGACACTTGACCTATGAGTGCAAAACCACTCCCCAACACTTGGCAGGTTCAGCCGACAGTGATACACAGCTATGCTGCCCATCAGTTTCCTCTCTGATCCCCCAAATATCATGTTGCCAGAAAATAGCTTATTATTAAAATCTCGTTGCTCACTTTATTCCCTGTTACTGGGAGAGTTGCCAAGCTACAGTGTACAAAAACATGCCTGGTGTATCAGGGAATAATGTAATTGTGTGTCTGGTGATCTGCCAGTCTTTACATTTAGCTTATGCTTCTTGGGTTGACCTGTATCCCCTTTTTCCACGGTTACAACAGTAGTAACAGGTGTGCAGGCTCAGCCATTGTTTCGGCTGTATCAACAGTAGGTATACACGATGCTGGAGAGGCAACAGCTGAAATCATTTTGCCAGTAAGGTCTGCCGGTGATCAGCTGTCTCTTCTAAGCTTCTAGTCCTGAGGCAACGAGCCCAGAGGCACAGACAGGAAGTGCTTTACAACGTTGACGATAAGCGTGACCTCGTTTTGTGGAAGTTGTAAGAGATATCATCAGTATCAGTGGGATACATTCATTCATCTGCTCTGGAGTATTTATTGTGTATTTAATGCCTTTATGATATTATCTGACCAACCAAACATATAAAGACAACATGGTTAGCATTGTGAGGGTCAGGTTGCAAGTGTGTGTCCCGCTAGCGTTTGTTTCCCCTTTTTCCCCACTTAGCCCCGCCTCCCCATGTGTATCTGCAGTCATGCTCTGCTTGAACCAGCAGATCACCGTCCAGCCCAGCCCAGCCCAGTATCAGATCAGCGCTTTTGCTTTTCTCCACTGCTGCACTTTTTGCTTGCCAAGAATGTCCTAGCATTAAACGAGACGTGAGGACAATGCAAGGGATAGATAGATGGCAGAGGGAGAGGCAGTCCACAAAACACAAGCTCTAAGCTCAGTGTGTGTGTGTGTGTGTGTGTTTGTGTGTGTGTGAGAGAGATATAGACTGCATTCTGTGTGTGTGCACTCTCAGCTTGCGTATGCACAAATGTGTGTGCGACATCTCAATAAAATGTTCTGTACCACGCCACGTCAATTCACTCGTTCACCGTGTTTGATCGGGTGAATGTCGCCGGTGCGTCCTGTCTGCGTGTTGGAGATGAAGGGGTCATGTGTCGCTTCACGGTCTTCGGCAGCTCACAGATGCTTCAGCGGCTATTTGAGCTGAAGGAACTGGTGGGTGACTGTGATTCAGATTCCTCACCTGTTTCTCTCCGGGGGCCCGATCCCTGCAGACGGGACGCAGAGAGTCACAGCGTATGAAGTGTATGGCTCTGGGACACCTTGTTCAAACTGGAAGTTGGTAGAAACTTCGTAGGGCCCAAATGATACAGGATCATTGGGTGTAACGCTCTTTAGACCCACATTTTGACCTCAAAAAGACAAATATTTTCTTTGATTATGTTTTGAATTGTTCTTCTCAAAAGTCAGTCTCATTTTTATGTTGATCCAATCAGTGCCTTATATATTGAACTGTCACATCAGTATTGGGAGCATGTTCAGTCTTCGAAAGCAAAATCTAGTGATGCAGTTTATCATTTTAGTGACCAAACTCCTGTGGCTAAAAATAACCAACCCCTTAGTGAATCCCTCCTGTAGTTACACCTCAGCCTCCTCGGAGCTCCTGAATGCAGTGCGAGTGATATCCATGGCTATCCGGTTGAACCATGAACTTGGATGTCACATAGCAGCGAGAGACATGGTGGGAAAGCAGAAGTGCATTATGGGTAATGGCAGGGTTTGAGTATGAGTAATGTGAGACCTATTTGAGCAATTGACGTTGCAACCGGGGGCAATCGCTGACGTGTCTTTTGAAAATATGATGAGATATCTTATATCTTTAAAGGGCAACGGCACTCTAAACCATCTTTCCCAATGAATTATCTATGAAGTCTTTATACTCGATGCTATTGACACGTTTTAAATCCCAGCACAGTTAATCAAATCTTGATTGGATTGTCTGAGAATAACAACTACGTACTGTTAAAGTTGCAGGTTCCCCTTTAAAGTAACGTCTTATTAATGTCTTCTAGCGTGACGATAATTGAACACAGATTCGAGCAAGCCTGATGAAATTATTTGCGGGCGAGCCCGGCTCCCTAATTGGATTCCCTTCATAATTAAGAGTATTGCAGGTTTGTAATCCAGTTCAAGAGTCTATATGGCTTTGAGTCAGTATCCGTCAGTGATAGTCAGTATAATCCTATGTGAGCTGTCAGTCATGTTGTCTGGTCGCAGTCCCAGCTGAGTGGGATCCTAACCTAGCTGATGTAATTACATAACCTCGTTAACCTCTGGTTTCCTGTAATTCAGAAGGGCAACGGCCTCCATAATTCAACACTTCCTCTGCTCCTTCCTCTAATCCTCCTCTCCACGGGACGTAATTGCCTTCCTTGTGCTTTGTTCTGTCCGTGAAATGGGAATGTCGTGGGAGAATCCAAACCAGGCGGCTCTCCTATAGGACTGTTTGAAGACATTGGGAACAGCCGAGCCTCTCTTTGAACTTTACCTGCAGCAGCCAGAAGGTGGCAGTGTCAGTGCGGCTACTGCGGGCTGATCTCAAGCGTCTCGAGCTGAGGTTACTCTTGGCCCAAAACAGACATCCACAAAAATGTTTGAGCCTTAATGGGATGGCGTACACGGAGTTAAGTGCTATAAAGAGAGCTGCTTTCCACTGGCTTTGCCATTTCGAGGTTTATTTTTCTTATGCTTCATCCTTCCCCAAATGGTTCTACGCTTGGCACGTCCGCCTGCGTCAATGTCTTACACATTTTCTCCACATGCATTGACGCTTTCACAATAAAACTTGAGGGGAAATATCTGTGTTTTGGGAAACTTAAAACCATATCATTAATGTGTGTATCAACACCACGCCAGCTTTTGTTCCATTCCCAAATGCTTAATATCCATTTTTACTTTCAATTAAATTGCAAGAGAAGCTTTCATATCTGTGAAATGGTGGATTTGTCATTTTGTCTAACTGTGTGCGCTCCTTTTTATCTTGTGTTTCTCTTTTTAGGTAAGTGGCTGTTGCTGCCTTTTGTCTGTGTGTGTGACCTGTGGCGAGGTAGAGGATGCCAGTGCCGCACTTCCGACTGACGTACCATGTTTGGACTTCTCTCTCTCTTCTTATCTGGTTTGTGCCAACCCAGAGCTCTGGTATTATTGTGTAATATGATGGGTCTCTGCCTGTCACTCTGCCATCCACTCAAAGCCGTTTGTCACCGGTTACACGCCACCCTGTATGATATATTGTAGGTTGTTTGTCGTTGTGTTTTACGTGCTCTTGCTCTGACATGCTTAGCAGTAAATCAATCAGATCTACCTTGCAGCTCGACAGTCTCTCTCTCTCCTTTTCTCACCCTCTCCCTCTTTATTGAGGGTTGAACTCTTTAAGGATCCAGCTTATGATTAGCAAGCACCAAAAGTTTTCCACACATCCATACTATTTTCTTTATGTAATCATCAAGTGCTCGGGCATCGCGTCGAAGCCGTACCCTCTCACATTTGTTTTTCGCATTCCTCCCGCTGACGTTCAACTCTGTCAGTAATTGTAAGTTGTAAAGCCTTCATCCTCATCATTTCCAGCGCCCGCCTGGCATGAGATGGCTGTTATAAAAGCTGCAGGGGCTGTTTGTTTGCCAAGCTTCACCGCATGCACACCAACCGACGACAGCCAGGGAGGCGCCCCGCCGTACGAACACCCAGGAGACCCCTTCCTCGCCGCTCTCCTCCAGCATTTTCCTCCTGTAGTGGTGTGAAGTCTTGGTGGGGGAATGTGGACTTGGGTACAAACAGGAGTTGGAGGTGGAGTACTCAGTGAAAGGGTTTATTTTAAAGCACCCCTTTCACACTGTCAAGGCCGGGTTTACTAGGAGGGCAAGCTGTTATATACGACCCCGCTAACGCCTCCCCACACATATCATGCCCACAACCAGGCTGCATGGTTTCTCCTGGAGCAAACAGGGCTGTAACTCAGGGGAGTGTTGTTTCTTAGTTCTGTTTGTGCTTATTCACTGGTCTAAATCCCCATTGTCCCGCAGATGTTTTCCTTCAACTGTTGGTTATTTAGTGCCTGTGAAGAGAGACGGCGTTCGATAGAAAGCCTGAGAATGTTTTTAATGAGCCGTGAATAGATCCCCGACAAAGAGAGAAATTGGATTTGCTTGCTAGAGGCTCCGCAGCGTCCATGGAGGAAAAGTACCTCCAGCTTAACTATCTGTTATCGAACAGAGATAGAGGCAACTTCTCTCGCTGCGGTTTACATGAAGGTTTCAGCCATGAACAAACATTTGCCTTCTCTTTTCAAATGTAGTGCTTTTAACCCTCGAGCTCTTGATATTAGCCCCATTGTCGCCAAACCTTCGTGTGTGAGTGTGTTTGTCAGATGTAAGCGGTCGGTACGTGCCAACGTGGGTTCAGGTTTTGAAGTTGAAGTTTCCCTGGTCATGTTTGGGTTTTGGTTTCACAGACAGGTGGCTGTGGTTTGTGTCCAGGAGGGTGAAAGAGTGAGCGTGAGGATGGTTGCAGTAACTTGACGGCTGATTTGAGTCTCCTCAGAGATCAGGGCTTTTTCACTACACTGATTGTATTAATACAGTCAGCATCACATGGCCGATCCTGTGGCCGTCTGCGTGCATGGGGGGGCGCCAGCATCAAACCATCATGTCACGAGGAAGCGACAGACAAAAACCCGTTGAGAGAAGAGAAGTTTTCCTGACCACAGCTGAGAAAGTTAAAATAGAATAAAATGAAATCTCCCTCCCCACGAGCGCGACGAAGCCGGCCTGGCCACATCCTGCGTCGGCTCTGCCAGCTCGCCAGTTCTCCGGTGCTTTATCATCCGAAGCACTTAGATGGTCGTTTAGGGTTGCGTGATGATGAGCCAGTGAGAGCCCGAGGAAGAGATTGTTTTCTCTGTTGCCAGTAGCAATAACATCGCATCTGACCGCTGCTCTGGCCTCGTACTGTATTTACTCATATTTCTGCGGTGCGTCATGTTTCCAAGGTTACGGAGCATTCCTGGCCGACCACGCCCGGTCAGAGATTTTGATGACTCATTGCAGTAGCCACACACACACACACACACACACACACACATAAACTCTCAGATGTCCTCCTCTTCTGTTGCTATGGTGTGTTTCCTCTTGATATCACACGATGCTCTTGTGATCAGACCTAAACTGTGGTTTCTTCAGACTGACAGGCGCTGTGGCAGTCGGGGCGAAGTTCAGTCCTCCATTAGCTGCTTCCCCGGTCGGACATTTTAGCCCAGTGGTTTTATCCCACCTTTGCACCGAGCAGCCTGTACAGTATAAATGCTTGATGTGTTTCTGTCGACGCTGTGCCCCCTCTGCTTTGCCCCACGGGGCATCCTCATAAAGACTCACTAGCTTTGCAGAACCTATTAGGTACGGCAAGCATCCATTAGCTGCTCACGCGGTCAGCCATTTTGGCTCAGCTGCTCTGTGGACAGCTCATATTCCATTGTCTTTGTATTGAACAACATTTATAAATGGTATGAAAACTTTTTTGTCCAGCTGGTTCGTGCCACTCTGTTTTGTCATGTAGGACATCCTGTTGAAGATTTTATTTCTCTTACCAATACTGCTAAATAAAATACAGAATGAAGGGCTATTTGGGTGTATTTTATTTTTAGTATTCTGCTGAAATTCTCTTTTCACTTGTGGAGTTAATTTGGACTCAGTGTCTCAGAAGGGCAGATCCCTGCTGTCACATGGGTGTGGACCGAGGCCTTCCAGCTCAAGGTCTCCCTGCTCACTACGTCACCCTGCTGTTCTAGTTGTAGTTGCTGTTGAGTCGTTCACAGAGGCCTCGGGACAAATCTCGACAAGTTACACATCGATGAATCATCAGACCGGCAGCCTTGGGGAAAATACAGTGTGTACATTGAATCAGTGTAAGAGTTTTGAATTCAGTCACCATGAGAGCAGAGAGGATGCAGAAGTGAAAGAGGAAGTTAAAGCCGTTGATACATGTATATCCACGTTTTGATTGGTTACCAAGCAGAGTGGCATAAGGAACAGAGGGTGTGTCGTTGGGTGTGTGTTCACACGAGATAGTTGCAGGCTTGTGAGTGAGTCTGTGTATTGTGTATGTGAGAACATCCCTTCCAGCAGTTTCCCCCCACTGCTCAGTTTCCAAATGTCAAAATGCAGAGCTGCTTTTAACGACTTGGAAGACAACCATGCATCTTGAATTGCTCTCTATAAAGTAAGATTTGGACTGCTGGGAGCGTTTCGTTCGCCAGAGGAGTTGAATGGGTTCTTTTTAAAAGAGCCAGTGTCACCTTCGTATAGTCTCCGTCCTCCAGGGCCCTGCCACCGACCACGGCAGTGAGCTTTGATCTGACATGGGCTCCATCAGGGATGAAGACGCCCGCAGTAAACCATTTACAAATGAACTTTTTTTTCCCAGAAATCCATTGGCTCACAGTTACACACCTTCACACCAACAGCCTGTGTCTGTTGGGAATCAAGCGCCATGCTCAAGGGCTCGTCGGTAACAGCCTTCTGTGTTCGGTAGCCCACCCAGTGGTCTGATCACAAGTCCTAACCTGTAGGCATTGATGGCCCTTCATGTTGTTACTGCGCTGTGGCCTGTGTTATGTCTACAGTCTGTTCTATTATATTAAAGGCCAAAGCTGTGAGCTGAAGCTGGTCGGTGTTTGACGCAGGGACCGGCTGTTTCGTTGCGCTCCATCTGGGATCGGTAGTTGTAACAGAGATCTGTTGTTGCTGCTGTTTTGATGGATTTGGAGCCACAGAGCAGCTAATGGGGAGCACATGGAGATGTAGTCTCTACATCCAGCAAACCAATTCAGCACAGGCCTGAATTTTTTTCGATGACTCAAAATGCCTTAGACTGTAAAATATTTACCCTCTTCAGCTGCATGAGGAATTTTAACTGCAGTGCCAAATTTCCAGTCTTACTTATCTATTCTAGCTACAAAGGGAGGATTTCACTATTTTTGAATGATTCATTCCCACAGATAACACTCACTGTTTGTTTTTCATTTCAGATAAAAACCTCTTTGAGCACCCATCCATCTGGTGGTTCTCCGTTAGGGCAATCCAGACAATGTTGGCAAAAACATCCAAAAATACTTCAAACACTTTCCTTTGATTGTCTTAACCTTTTGCCACACATTGTACTGTCCAATGTGGAAAACCCCACCCATGAGGTGCTCCAAGTCAAACTAACACTAAGAATGATTTGTTAACACCATTTGACCCGGACCTGCTAGAGTCTGACATTTCTATTAGCTAATTCCTTCGTGCGTGTTGTTACCAGTGATTACTGATGATAAACTGCTCCCACAGGAAGCAGAAGTCTGTTTCACATTCACTGTTTCAACAGATTGGATGTTTGGGACACACAATCAGGCCAAAAGTGATTTTCATTATGGGGAGATTATGAAAGGGTGGCAATGGATAAATAATTTAAAAGGTCATCGCTTGAAACAGCGATGTTTAGTGTTCTCCCCCTCCCTGTTTCCAAAATGTGAAACTTCTGCATTATTTATTACCACTTCTCCGTGTGCTAGGTGCTCCGTCCTGTTGCTGCCTGAGGCTCTGATCACCTTAAATCATGTTCCCATCGGTAATCTGCAGAGGGCACTGCAGGTTGCCGAGTGCCCTGCCCTACTCTAGACGCCTGTGTTGTTACAAGGTGAAAATGGGATGATAGTTACGCGCTGCAGTTGTCGGAGGAGGGCAGGATTCTACCACCTTACCTAAAGGCGAATGGAAAAAAAATGAAACATTTTCCGAGCCTGCTGTTTGTATGATTCGCCCCTGAGACTGGCAGCCGTGGCGATCCTGGCCTCCATCTTGCTTTCCAGCCTCGATCCAGTCTCAGAGGAGGTTGAGTAACAGAGCCTAAAACACAGACACAATTGTCCTCTTTCTGAAGGAAAAGAAATGACTTGATGCCTTTTTCCATTTAGGTTTGCACAGCTCGCTAGTTGGGTAAGTCGAGTGACTGTCGAGGGATTACGGGCTTGTCAGTGCTCTCGGTGGTTGACCTTTAGCTTTTGTTTTTATAGACTAAAATAAATACAAGAACTTTGTGTCATAAGTCCCTAAACTTTGAAAAGAAAGCGTGGTTTTGTCAAATGCAGTTAAACTGACATACAAAGAGGATAAACAGTGTTCTATTGTTCATTTTTAACCGTATCCTTGCTTTTCTTTAAAGTGACTTTTTGCATTTGCAGGCTGGTCGAAGACTCTGTCCGTCCTGTGTGTCGTGTTTTGTACGCATGGCGGTTTTCCCCTCCGGCCCTCTTCTGCATGTTGTAGTGGGTTGTGCGTCGTCTCTGTCACCTATCAGTAGAACTTCCTGTTTATCGGTCAGCTCCCATCATCCCCTCCTCACGCACTCAACCTGGTTCTACTGACAGGGAGTCGATTGTATGCCAGCTTTCTCAGTATGTACTGTTGAGTATCTGTTGTAAATCGTAGCACATCCCAAACAATGGATGCAATGTTGATGACGGACTGGAGTGAACTGTGTATTGTCAGTTAGACGGAGAGAGCAATCAAAGACTGGCAATACTTAACATTATTCACATTATATTTTAGTTCTCTACCATCTAATGTCATAGTGCATGATGGACTAATGTTTATATCTGCTTCATTTTCATTTCCAAAACTCTAAAAATCCATTCATGAAAAAAAAAAAGTTCATCATTAAATATCTCTAAAATACAGAAACATTTGAAACTTAAAGACTAAAGTTACATTCTAGCCTTAAGGAGGTGCCATACATTTATTTTTCATTTTTATTAAAGCAGGCATCACCCTTTTTCACGTGGCTGATATTTCATCATGGAACGAAACGAATGCACATATGCACAGGAGATTCAGGAAGCTTTCAGGAAGCCGTTATGAAATCGTACTGTATGTCTTCCAGATGGCTGGGTCATTACCCACAAGCCATAAGTGTGAACCACTGAGAGGTCTGGCTTCAGGCCCACTGATATGGGTCACAGCGTGGCTCGGTATTGGACCACAGACTGGAACTGGGACACTACAGTATGTCCTGAGAGTACGCGCTAGATGAAGCCAGACTGTGTCCTGGTTGTGCTTTGTTCTGTGTATTTTATCTGTTTCACTAAAAAAGGAATTTCCCATTTTGGGATCAATCAAGTAATACTACTACAGAGCATGCTGCTGTAGAGTTTGTTGTTAACAAGTGTGTTTTACGCTGGCTGCTCTGCTGGTGCCAGCATCAGCAGTGAAAAGCAAAATGGATATGATTATATTTTACTATTGTAGGTCAGCTGTATAAATCCCAGCGTCAGGTCTCTATACTATGGTAAGAAGAAGGAAGAAGGAGGAGGAGTGAGTAGAGTATTGTGACAGGTCAATGGCCAGGACAGTATAGATAGGATGTCTCTCTCTCGCTCTCTCTCTCCTCATCCAATCACCTTTAAAGTACTGAGAATCCCCCACAGTAAGATACAGTAAGAAAAAAACACATTATTTCATGCACATTATATACCTGATACTGGCAGCCTTCTTCATTTGAGTGACTAGATTTACGGTATATTAGCCTGTTAGCCGTGCAGCACACTGCACATCATGAAAAGCCATCAGCCATCACCCTGAACATTCATCATCAAGCTAATTTGTGTGGACAACTTTCTCAGTGGCGTGCCAAGAAGCAGTATGTAATGTCTGGATTATTTCAGTCCTTCTGTCAGGTATTACTAGACTGTGTTCATTTCAGCAGGACAAAGGAAGTCGTGTCGTGTTGATCTTTTTCCTATGAAACTCTATAAGGGGTGAGTGCTGTAGATTTGGACAGTTGATATCCAAAGAGTTATATCAATTTAAAATCAATCAATCAATTTTAAAATCTTGACCTGAAGTCCATCATTTAATATTGCTAAAATATAGAGGGTCCAGTCCAGTGGTGTTATCAATTTGTCAACCCAGAACTTAAGTTACCTACTATCGTTTTTGAAAGAATAATAATTGTTTTTAAATTGTTTTAAAACTTTTTAATCTTTAAGAAATCAAATGGTGGATATCTCATTTTGGGAACAAAACTCATTTGTCTTGCCAAATTGTGCAAAGGTGGAGAGCTTTGCACAATTTGCTGTTAGCCGTGCTAGAACTAGCTTGCTAGTTCTATAGAGGGCTTTCAGGTGACACAATATGTTCTGCGGTGGCCATATTGGAGCTCCAATGGCTGAGGACAGCTGACTGTGTTTCTACATGTACAGCTTGGCGGATCAACAGAATTGAATAGACATGGATGATGTGTTAATTCATAATCCATGTCTTTTTTGGAGGCTAATCCATAACTACAATGAGAATGAATGAGAATGAGAGTGCATGTTCAAGTGTCACTCACCCACTACCCCTACTGTGAGCTGTGGATGAGTGAATGTATGCTGCTGTTATCACACAGCTCAGTATACTTATAATACAGTATGTGTGGTTAGTTAATGGGTTGGGGGGATGGGGGTTTCGGGGGGGTGGCAGTAATGGCGGTGTCCAAACTGTACAGTGTACACAGTGTACCAACCCATGTGCTCTGGTGCTGAGGAGGTGTGCCACTCCTACCACTCTCGCTTGCCTCTCCTACTTTCTTTTGCTTTCTCTGCATCCCGTGTGCACACCCCCTCGGATGCTCCCCCTCTCTTCCCTTTTGCCTCTCGCCCAGGCTGCTTCTCCTTCTACCAGAGACTGAGAAAGGTAGGAGGGGTTGTGGGCATTGCTCTTTCTCCATGTTGGCTCAGACGATTTGGTAGATAAATACCTTCTTAGATACAAGTAAATTGATTCAGAAGGAAAGAGTTCCTCTTTTTAGACAGGTGATGTTTGTGTGATGTTACTGCTTAGGAATATATTGATACTTCGATGCAACAGAAATATTTCAAGAAGAAAAACTTCACATGCATTTGTTTTTTATGCCTTTTGGCAGCTTCCCCCTATTGTTTATCAGAGTGACAACATTGCTTTTTGTTTTCATAAGCTTCTCAAGAGCTAAAAGAAAACTAAAGAAGTCAAAATGGTGGCTGGGATGGTTATGCCTTTAGCAGACCTGAGGGCCATCTATGAGCTCCTCTTCCGGGATGGCGTCATGGTGGCCAAGAAGGACAAGCGTCCACAGTTCATGCACCCTGACCTCCAGGGGGTTTCAAACCTGAAGGTGTACCGTGCCATGAATTCGCTCAAATCCAAGGGCTATGTCAGGGAGACCTTTGCTTGGAAACACGCCTATTATTATCTTACCAACGAGGGCATTGTGTACCTGCGTAATTGCCTACACCTTCCTCTGGAGATTGTGCCTGCCTCACTGCAGCGCGTGCATCGTCCCACATCCACCCTCGCTGTGATGGGCCGGGCTGCTCGAGTCCAGACTGTGGAAGGCCCCACATCTTATGTCCCAAAACCCAAAGCTGGAGGAGAGAGCCAGGAGGCCACGATGGACCGCCGGAGTTATCGTTACAGGAGATATGAAGAAGAGGTGGGACAATCTGACAGGCCCTCGATCAATTTCAGAGGCTCCTACCAGCCTCATGCCACAGCCGGGCAGTCTGAGGTTCAAACCCAGACCTTCTTCAGGGGAGGTCAGGGTTTCCACAGGGGGGAGCAATGTGGAGCTGGGGAGGGCAAGAGAAGAGGTTTTGGTAACTCCTATCTCCCCACTGAGGACGGAGCTGGCAGATGCCCTGTCCCAGTCAAGGAGGCCAAGCTACCAACTCCTTCAGTCCCTATTGCTGCTCCACTTGTACCAGAGATCCCCAAAGAGATGCCAGTGGCTCAGGAGGTCATTGAACCAGCATTCATTCCTGCAGTGGAGTCAGTGACCCCAGCTCCCAGTACCCCAGTGCAGGAAGTTGTTGAGGAAGTTGCTGCTAAGCCACCTGCAGCTGTTGAAGAGTCTGAGCCTATAGTGGAGATAATCGTGGAAGTGGAAGAGGCTATAACTGAGGAGCCCACAGAAGAATTGATCCCACGTGTGAAGAAAGAAGATGTGCTGAAGCTAGTTTTGGAGGAACCTGCTGAGGTAATTGAAGAGGTTGTCACTGAGCTTGAACATGTGAAGGAGGATGCCCAACCAGTCCCTATGGTAGAGGAGCCTTTTGAAGAGGAAGACGAAGAAGAAGAGGAAGAGGATGCTCTTGAGGAAGTGATCACCACTGACATGGTGGTTGTCAAGGAAACCCCTGAAGATACTGCTGAAGAGGTGCAATATGATGTTGAGATTGAGATCCCAAAAGACCCCAAACAGCTCAAGGTTGAGGCCTCCATCCCTCTGATCAAATCGAAGACCCTTGAGTCAGATTCTCAGTTTGACTTACCGACCCGTCCAACCCCAGTTACAGACGACTTCACAGAGCTGACAGAGGAAACAGCGGTGGACCTCGATACTGCTGCTGGTGATTTTCCCAGTGTCGAGATTACCCAGAAAGTGGTTACATCAATGGGGGAAGCCATTCCTGCCAAAGTTATCTCTCAGTGTGCAGCCTTGGAGGCGGACTGCCCCGTCCCTGTAGTCCCTTCCAAGTGTCCAGCCACTGCCCTGAAGATGTCTCTGCCTCAGGGGGGCTTCACAGAGGATCCTGAGGGGAGGCAGGAGGTCAAGAAGGTCTGGCCTGACTCTCTAGAAGGTTTGAGCTCATTCTAGTTCTTCCTCTTCCTCTTCCTCCTCCTGCTCCTCCTCCTTCTTCTTGTCTTTTCCTGCCTTAGTGACGATCCAGGCGTTGCTATGGCCACTGTTTGTGTTTGTGAACGTTTGGGAGGTTGAGAGTGGGATAATTTGATTTACCAATAAATACAAGTAATGGTCTTGTCATTTTCCATACAGCTAAACAATAACCAGACTGCCAATTATATGTCATTTTTTAGGATGCATGAAGAAGTATGCCAACTTGTGGCTTGCTAAGCATAACCTTAAATCAAATTTAAATTTCCCTTAACACTTAGTTATCTGAATTATGTACATGACATCTTGCATGCACTGAATTGTTGTTTGTGTTTTCAATATTGTTTACATGTGTTGAAATGATGCGCCATGTGTACAGAGGACTGGCAAAAGGCTTTTTTTTTTTTATAACAAACACATTCCCATTTGGCTCATATAGTCATCATTGAATTTAGAGCAACTAACTGAAACCACAGATACAAATTAACTGGAACTTCAGGTTAAAATACACAAGCATATGAGAATTGCATTGCACACTACTTTTGTTTCTGAACTATTCAGTGAGCCAGTGTGTTTTAAGGCTGTTTCTGGCGGTGTTCAAACAAGGAATGAAGCTTTAGGTTGAGCTGAGTTGAGCTGCACCATTCAGCCTCGCTCTCTCCCCTGCATCTGCTCTTTGGCGTGGCCAGTAATGCTTTAAGTTTGTTCTGTTTTATCTAAGCTGCAAATATTTACAAAGGCTTTCTTCTCATCCTACCTCCCCTTTTCATGGTGAGGAGTTTAGGGGGAAACCAAACAGAAAGCAACGGCTTACCTCTTATGTAACTTGTCCTATTGTACGTGTGCTCTGACAGGTTTTATCAAGGTAGTAAGAGCAAAAACTGCTGATATATATTTGTGGTGTGCTGGGCGTGTGCTGCGTGACAGATTCTATTCTGTTTTATTATACTGTGCTATATATATACAACAGATAGAGAGCATATTAGTAGTATAAAAGTATACACTGGAAACAAGTGTGAATAACATGAGAGGGCACACTCAATGTTATGGAGGGTACAGACCTAAATGGAGCATGAGTATGGCACAGAGGATGCCAATGGGGCTCCTGAAGCCTCATGACTGACATGTCCTAACAATGTGAGCCTGTTGCTTTCCTCTAGTCAGTACATCTTGATGTAACATGAAAATTGTCAATTTGAATTCATGTGATGAAAGCACTCATAGACACTATATATGAGTGCAGCACAACATGAGCAATCCCCCAGAAATAGCAAGATTTTAATTCACACTAGACAAAAAAAGAAGGATGTTACAGAAGCCAAAAAACAACTCATCGCTTAAAAGATTCAGTCCAAGGAAAATAGGCCCCTAGGATATTTAATGTATGTTAGTTAGGTAATCCCAGCTTTTCTAGGTATTTTGCCTTAAACTATCTATTTTAGTTTATATTGTTCATAGGCAGTGACTCAAAATCTGCTTGATCTCAGTGTTGCACAACAAAGTCCATTGCAGTCTGTTGACTATTTTTTCAAGGCTTTTGCAGAATCAACTCCATGCACAACTTTGCAGATACTGTAAGCCACTAAGATTTCACTCTGCATTGATGCTGTATACAGATACTTAAGACAGTGCCCAGACTCCCAATGTCCATGTGCTCACTGCTCTGCTGGTGTTTGCACATTGCTGAAGGAGTATTTATGACTTATGTGCATCCAGACATGATGGAGTTATTACTGCCATCTGCTGGGAAAGTAACTACTCCACTGTAAATACTACATCTACTGTATATGCACCGTTTAGTCAATGTAAATATCCCAATGAAGAACCTGCACTAAGATCATTTGATCTTCATCTTACACAACATACCATATTCCCTACATGACTATTTATGAAGTGATGATGCAGTAAGAATAAAGTAGTGATCGATTGGTCCGTGTTTCTGAATTGTCCCCATGTTAAACGTTAAGCATTGACTGGTTCAGACGCTTCCTTGATACGCAGCCTGTCTGAGAACTTTCCATTCTCAGGGCTGATATATGACTAAGCAGAGACTGGGAAATGTGAGTCCAATTAAGCCACACTCAGCTTTTCCTGCCTGTATGCCTCCGCAAGAAGGGCGAAGCAGTAGAAGCAGTCCAGATGAGAACATGTGGCAGTTGCCACCTTTAATCTGGCCTTCAATGCTGTCCGTTTTAGCCCAGCCTGCTGTGAATGTAAACTCCAACATTTAGAAGGACCAAACCTCAATGGAGTAGTAACAGCAGCACACTGAGAGGAGTGTTAGCTACTTACTGTCTCATATTTCTATGTGCTACTTTTGTGAAGTGATATAGTGACAAAGAGAAATCAACAAGGAAAACCAAGCTACGATGGAAATGAATTATAATAGAGACTTCATGGAAGCTTTGATTCAACACGGCCAAGGTAGGAAGCATTTACTGTTGGAACAGTTCTGTCTTCTTACCAAGAGGTGTCAGCACAGAAATACTTGATGGTGAGTCTTGGCTCAGGAAGGGGGACCAGATGATGGGACGAGTATGGGTGTGTTTCTTACAGTCAGTGTATCATATAACAGGGCTTAGGACAGGGCGTTGTCTCTGCGCTGAAGTGATATCAGTTTCTTTAGATTGATTTAGATTGATTTTTACCATAAAGCACACTTTGTGCATGGTTTTTGTTATTTCAGATGTGTTTTCCAGCTGTTGAAGCTTTGCATTCAGAGAATAAGACTAGAGAAAATTATAGTTCATAACTTTCTTGAAGACCTTGAGTTAAACACCACCCACACTGTCTGGTAGTGACTGGGATCATGTTCCCTGGTGCTAAATCCAGGGGGTGTGGGCAGGAGGAAGGCCCCTGACTGGCTGCTCCCCACCCTGGCACTCTGCCCCCCCTGCAAAAGATTATTATGGGTGATTTCCAGGCATCACAGTGGTGAAATATCGGCCCTGGGTGGGCTCAGACATAGAATACTGTACAGCTGTATAAATAGCATCTGTAAAACCCACACATTTTGCGTTGAATAGACACATGATTTGAAGTTTAATTGTACATTGTATTAGTTGTTTCTTAGTGGTAAAAATGACTTTAATGTGGTAGAAGTACAATGAGTGGTACATGATTGAAATTCTTATATCACTGGCCACATGTAGACCATAATAAGGTTGAAGAGTCAAAATCCTTAAATTCATACAGATGCATTATATATTTATATATATATATTTGGTGTACATGGAAGATTAATTATTTTCTCAGGTTAGCATGATGTGCCAGGACAGAAAACTACTGCAGCTATAAATCAAAGCTGTTGCTCTACTGTACAAATACATAAAATTCAGTATCCTGTGGACATAGGGGCATAACTGCACCGTCTCCAACTTTTTTTTTTATGGCCCCCACAGAGAAACCTTTGTTATAGTAGCTAGCTGGCAAAAGTCATGTTTTCCGCTCTTTGTCTCCATCCTGTGAAAAAAAAAAAACGACTGTGTCTCCGGGTGTTTGAGCAGCCCCGCACATGGATCCCATCCAGCGGCACTCGTCAGAAACCACCACGCTGAGATGCTGTTTCCACTGCAAAACCCTCACAAACTCAATCAAACTTCCAAGGCAGTCTAGTTTTCATTCCCCAGCCTTGCCTCCAGTCGTCTTTTTTCATGCCTTTTTCAGCACGCCCCCCTGGTTTTGATCAGCGTGCGATGTCGTGAGGTCAGATTAGTCTAGTTTGGCAGTTCTGCATTTTCTCTAAAAGATGAGAAGCCGCTGAGCGAAGATGGACTTATGCTGTTGTTGCTGTGTGCGGCGGCCAGACGGTAGGTTGCTTTTTCTCAAGAATGGATCATTTTAGGCATTTGGTGATGCTCTAAGAGACTTAAACTAAGAGGGATTTGGTTTCCTGGGTGATGCACCTGAGGCCGGTGCCACTCTCATCAGCAGTATGCTTTTGTAAAACTGAGAGAGTTTAAATTAAAGGCATTTCTGACATTCCTATCATTGCTTACTTAAACCTGCAGTATGAGACTGTAGATGATCTACAGTCTCATACTGCAGTTCATTCTCTTTGGTCTCTGATCTGAGTTCAAAATGACTATTTTTACACAACACACCAAGACCACGTTGCCTATAGTTATAGCCTATGTGTGACAGCCTGTATCACTATATGGGAATCATTGAGGAGACACATACCATGTGAAGAGAGTAGGAGTGAGCTGACTCCTCCCACGAGGGAGTGGTGAAACAAATTTCTTCCAGACCTCTGTGTTGCTCTCTTGGTTTTATTCCCATTGCTGCCTCCTCGCTGTAACTAATAGTCAATTTAATTTACCAGTTTGCAGGGATTGTGGGATTTGGCTGGCATTTTCAAACAGGGATCATACAAGGTCTTACCCAGTAGGATCTGCTGAGTTAAACCTCATGGTCTTGTCTCTCTTCATGTCTCATCTCCAGTTTTCTTTTGAGCTAGTTAAAGTTAGGTGTTCGGTGGCTTAGCTTAAGAAATACTGTCATAACATACCGTTGTTCATTCAGGCAGTAGAGGATATACATCCAAACACCAATCTAGGTTCTCCTCTGTATTTAACTTGACAGTGGTCATCCCAAACGGTCTATTTCTGTTCTTTTAACGTGACATGGTTGCCATGTGGTGTTGCATGGCCATCACTGTGAAACCGTGACACTGGCCCTGGTGTTGGGTTACCCCGTGGCACTAGAGATGTACGTGACACTCTTCATGCTGCGCCTCAACTAAAGTTCATCACGCCGCGTTCTGATAACTGAAATCGCTGGAGGCAAAACCGTTTTGCCCGCAGCGCGATGCTTTTGATGTCTGCGGCATGATGCATTCAGGTGTTATGTGTATACTGTTTGCAGGTTGAGTCAGGACACGTGGTTTGTTTAGTGAAAGAGGACCTACCTTCTAATGTCAAGGGTCACAGCCCAGCCCTGTAAGGGTAGCCTAGCCACATGCCCTGAGGGAGCGGCTAATACAAAAGGAGCCCCCCCCCCCATGGCTCCTCAGTTTAATAACAGGGGCTGCCCAGAAGAAAATGTGGGCTTTCTCATTTAGAAACAGAGGGTTAAGCTTTTTATTGGTTGGTGGTAAAACAATATCCAGTTATACCGGTTTCTGGGAATCTCATGGGCCCTGGTTACGGCGTCCAAACATCAGGAAGCAATTAACATTTAGAGAAACATAGTTAAGTTACATAATGAGAATGAATGGACAGCGAAAGGGTTATTCTGTGAGGGAAAATCAAATGGGAAGCGTGGCTTCAGTATAAACATTTGGAGAGAAAGGAAGTGGCCTCGGATGATCTATGACTCATAAATCATGATGGAAAATAACTGCAGGGGGCTTTTTTGGGAAGCAAAATCCTATCGGGTGGATGAAGGTGTATCCTTCTTCTGTAGCTGCGCTGCTTATCAAGGCTGACCTGAGTGAGTGTGTTTTGGGTGTGTGTGTCACACACAACAGCCTCATGTATTATTAACTCCTGCAGATAGGCTGCAGTGAGCCAGTGGACTGAGAAAAGTCTTCCTGTAAGGGCAAACCAGTGGAGTCACTTCAGCAATGGAAGAGGACCAAACTTCTTTTTAACTAGAAAAGCGCTCGTGCTAGAGAGAGAATTACAGTTCGTGGAGAACTAAGTGCAACTTCAAATAACAGAAAGAACAGTAGATGGAAAAGAAATGGGGATAGCGAGAGAAAAGTAAAGGGGGAAAGAGAGAGAGAGAGAGGGAGGGAGGGAGCTCAGCCACTTCTGCCAGAGGACTGAGTCACAGGGAAGAAGACAGGGAGGGGTGCTCGTT
>CABFOQ010036590.1:0-19228 GCA_900660455.1 Gephyroberyx darwinii | reverse complement strand
CGCTTGCCCATATTTCCCCGTCGCCCCTTTCTCCTCGTCTATCCCTCCCTCCTTCCTTCCCATCCTTTCAATTCCCTCTCTCCTTCTTGGAGCAGACTCAAAACGGCTCCCTGCCTCCCTCCCAGATACGAGGGGGAGCGGGGGTCTTTGTAGTCGAATTGACTTGTGCTGTGTTCACCAAACAGATGAGCCGGGCAGGTCCCCGCTTGGGCTCAACAGTATGCATGACACACTCATTTGTCATGCACTGGCCCGCACGTCTACTCCTGCCAAAACGCCGTCCTGGCCACCATCCCAACTCTCCCCTTATTCACTCAGCACTTAGGCTTAGGGGAAAAGCAGAGGTACAAAATGGCTGCCATTGTCACTGCACTGTTCTTTTTCTGAGTAAAGAATGAGATGATGCAAGTTTGAATTGGGGCTTTTCTGGTGCAAGATATGAAGGTAGTGTCAGCATTAAGTTGTTAATAGAGGCGGGGATTGTGCTTTTTGACACCCGCTGGAACCTCTGTGCTCTCTTGGCGGCCATTAGTGACAGAATCTTAATCATCATAACAATCATAGTTGGATGTCACTTCACCAGTGATCATTTTCCTGGAAGATTCTTCTGTCCTGGTCCATGAACCCTTGGGCATCGGTTGAGAAGCCTAAGTGAGTCCAAATTCACTCTTGGTAGTTTTTATCAATATAATTTATTGTTAAAATAATAATATCTTGTCGGCCATCAGTCGTTGCTCCACAAAGCCCCTGGAAATGTAGTGGATAGAAGTGGGTGTTAGTTGCATTCTATTAGATTTAGGGACTTTAGCTGAGGGGTTTAGTGAATTGATGCCTTTGCATCAACCTCCATTTTCTAACTGACGAGCATCCCCATTTTGTAAAGGTCACTATCGTCTTTTGTACTCCCTCCCTTTATCATTGTCCCTCACCAATTCTCTCTGTTATTGTGGCGTGGCCTGGACTCAGCCAGCACTGTGTGCATACTATTGAGGCCAATTTACATCATTCCTTCCCCTCCTGTCACCAGCGTGCTTCCACAAGGGAAAGAATGGATTTTAATGGGCGGCGGTTGATTAGCGCTATGTTAATGATGAGTCAAGGACTGCAGATGACTGCGGAGGGGGAGGCTAAGAGGCAGGGGGTGCAGGGATAGAGAGAAGAGAGTAAGGGAATGTGGGAATGATTGATTGATTGATTGATTGATTGATTGAGTGTCAAGAGTAGTGCCGTTAGATGCTCTACCGATAGAGTATATCACGCCATAAAAACAAAGATCGAGTAACCAGTGTGTAAAGACAGCGAGGTTCGATGGAGAGAAAAGTCTTGTCAAGAGCAGAAAGAATTCTGGCAGTTGCGACAGGCCTCTGAGCTGCGATGCATTTATTAGAGTCTCTCTCTCCCTCCCTGCCAAATCAAAAGTAGGTCATTGCGGAATTGTGGGCTCAACCCGTTGTAAATCAGTCTTTCCATGTGCTGTACTTCACACCTCCTCTCTCATTTATACAAATATACCTGTATGTTAACGCAGGGAACACATTTATATTTCAAATGTGTCAGCTCAACGACATGTCAAGGATAAGGGGCTAAAATTGCATTAGGATTTATTGCAGGAAGCTGCAGGCGTAAATGTGTATAGCGGCAGTGATGTTGCGCCTTGCAAAACGTTTTTATCGCGTTAGGGGATTGGGGATATTGTTATTAACCATAGAAATAACAGCTTATAAGACCTCACCCTGGTTTGTCTTATCCAGTTGGATAGTCGTCAACTGCTCTTCTTCTCCTGTGCCTCAGTGCTGCATCCCCGTCCACTAGCACTGCCCTCTAGCTGCACCTGTGGCGGCTGTGGCAGCCTGTTTTAGAGTTGAGGGATGGGGCATTAAACCTTCAAAAACCACACAACAGCAGGCTTTAAAGACGCCGGGCCAATTTGGTGGTTTGATGATTAGTTGGAGATGGGTACCGCCTCTGTCCCCAGCCTGGCATATGTAAGGCGACCAGGGGAGTCCAGATGCGCCACGGAGGCTTTCAATTCTCCTATTCGCCTGCCAACCCATATGCCAGTTTACCAGTGATCTGACTAGGCCGCGCAGCAGTTGTCCAGTCGGCTAACAAGCTCTCTGGAAACAATGTGAGGGAAAAACACCACGATGCACTTTATGGGAGGATTTCAAAGTTAAGCATTCAATTAAAAAGATGGCCTGTGATGGCTGCGGACTGAGTGGGTTGCAGTCTTGTCATTATGACGTGGCCATGTTGCGGCTCACGAGGAAAGGAGCAAATTAAGTGGAGAAGGAGGCACAAAGAACCACTGACACAACTCACTGCTCCCCCCGACTACCAGCACTCCTCTTTTCTCTCTCATTAATGTCTACGCTCTCCCTTTGCTCTCTCTCTTTCTCCATTTTCTCCACTTCTCTCTGGAGCTGAGCTGCCTTGTTTTGTCTCAACAATTAGATTAGCCAGCCCCCCCAACACACACTCATGTATGTCATATTAAAAATTGTTTTATTTAACATAACAATAAGCCACCTGATATTGCATGCTCAAATGAATTCAACCTTGGATATTAACAGTTGAATCCCTAGCATTTCAAAACACAAGATACCTGGGTAAAGCTGTAAACACGTTTTGAATGCACATGTTTCAGGAATTGACTACAAGAAAGGCAGAATAAGGCAAATCATTCCACCAGAAAACTGCACTTGATTCCTGGAACAAGATTTGCATTGGAAACCGGTAGAATTATCTCACCTCATCGATAGACCTATTGCATTTTATTTAAGAAAAAATAAGACTAAACCCCTAGATTAAATGACTTTAGATCAATATTTTCTGCAGTGTAGCCATGTGCTCCGGCTGGTGCTGGTGTATTATACTGGGCATTCAAGTAGCTCCCTTGCCTCCTGTCTTAGAAGTACAGACCTTGCACCCTTGGATTCACTGGTGCGACTCCTCGACTACACCTCCCTTACGTTGCTCCATCCATCCATCAGCTCTCCCAGTCAGCCCACACACCAAGCCTAACAGATACGAAAATTGACTTCTCTCGTATAATGACTCTCTCCCTCCGTCTCCCCTATTCCTCCTTCAATCATCTTCAGGCTTTTATTACCCTGTGTTCTGTGATGCAGTGGGATTTCAATACCCCTGCTGGCTCACTGCGAAGTTCCTGTATCGCTTGTCCAGGCTGGGGACTTGGCTAGCTGAGAGAGGCTTAGGCAGACAGAACATTATGAAAGTGAATTACAGAGTATTTATTAGGTCAAGCCACTCCGCCATTGTGCTCGGATCACATTGGCATAACGTAAGCAATTTCCTCTCCATATTTCTCTTTAGCAAGCTGTTCTCACATTCGATCCCTCACTCGACTGTTAATTCCCTCCAAGTCTTTCATGTTTCATCATCATCAAAAACAATTTCCCCATCCCTTCCTCATTCAGCTTCCTCATCCTCCTCCTGCCTTCCTATTTGATCACGTAGGAGCAGCAGCTAGGATTTTAACTGGTACAGACAGATGAAATCACATCACTCCAGTTCTGGCATCTCTTCACTGGTTACCTTGTTTGATTAAATTTAAAAAATCAGTAAAATCTTAAAATCAATTCTCAGAGGTGACCAGACTTTTGACTGCCTGTGGTGCTTAGACTATCGCAAACAGTATTATCTTTAAGTTACTTCTTAAAACGTAGTTGTTTTTAGATATCTTTTATCCTATTGCTTTGACTTTTAATTTTTTTTTACCCTCTATTCTTATCTTTTGTGCTTTCTTGCTTTATGGAAATAAGTAATCCTTAAGATTTTCATATTAATAAAGACCCTTTTTGTTAAGTTATATCGTTGGCATAATTTTAGCAATAGCCATTCCATGTATTGGTGTTCAGTAAGCGTTTCTCTATATGTACGTTTCCCCTGCTACTGGCTGCATCTGCTGTTCCCGCCAAAAATGATGCACGCACAAAAAATGCTGCATCTACATATGGCCAATGTACCAAATGCAGGAGAAGAGACCGGGTGGCGGAGAATTTGAAAAACAAGCAGAGTTGGTGTTGCTCGATTGTCGACTGGACATGGCTGAACAGTCCAAACCTCATCAGCGCAAGAGACCAAGAAAATATTTCAGCAATTAGAAGAAAGCATACATGCAAGAAAGGAAGGGGACCGTCTTAGAACGATATAAATATTAGTTAAACTTCTCAAGATGGAGAAAACTCAAAGAAGAGAAGAACCTAAGAACTGATGTGATTGTGGCAAATTATCTTTTGGACAGGTAGGTTTTTCTGATGTGATATGTGATAAATGTGATACTGATAGCTTTAGTCTGTGTTGTGTTATTTCTTATCTGTGAGTGCGGATTTCAAAAAGGTTGGCTAGCAAGTTCACCTAGATCTATTGCCAGTTCAGTGGAAAATGGCTGCATTCATCATTAGCCATGACCAACCAAATTTATGCGGCATCTGTTGGCTGAAAGACACCGAATGTTTGCCGCTTACATGTGTGTAGCTTTTCATGAAGAAGGTTTTTGTTCACGTAATGTCCGTTACACTTTCGATTGAGAACCTTGCAGTGAGCGTTATCTGCTGCTACATGTAAGCACCCTGTGGTATTTTCTATGTACGATGTAAGTGGTCTTTGCAAGGAGAATAACCTCAATACAACTAAACCATTTGAGTATAGTTCAAGGATACGTTGCAGAACAAATTCTGTGTGGTCTTTCAACCAACCTCGTCAAACAAAACATGGCAAGGATGCAGCCTACTACACAGGTCGAGTGAGTACGCAGCCACAATTTCTTTTTACATTGAAAAGATAAAACCATTTTGGCTGGAGAGACTTTCAACAATGTGTTTCTCTGCCCTCCGTGTTGAACCTTGCCTAGTGTCTTTATCATTCCCTTCATCCTTCCTCTTTCTCTTTCTCTTTCTATCCAGCCTTTCATCCCTCCATTGCCTCTTCGCTCTAACCTCACCTTGTGTCCCGCTTTTCGTTGGTATTGCTGAAGGCGAGGGGCCCGGTGGACGCCAGAAATCTGACCGAGAGTGTCTCATTAGAAACACCCGTGCCTCCTCCACACACCCTAGATAGATGGAAAAAAAGGTGGCGGGAGAGAAGTAAAGAAAGAGAGAAAGTGCCAGCAGCAGTTTAAGGGTGAAGGAGAAGAGACATGGGAGGAGAGGAAGGTGCAAGTTAGTTATCTTTCATCCTTTTTTTCCCCCTTTCTTCTCGCCGTCTCTTATTCCTCTCTCTCTCCCCGCCTGTCATTGCCTGCTGCTAGCAACAGCTGTTGGAGGAGCAAGCAGGAAGTGGAGAGGAAAATGTCATCCCTCTGCAGCCACCAAAACATACCTCTGTCATGGCTCACACCAGCTCATTCTCTCTCTCTCATCCTGTCTCACCCCCGTAAATGCCTATGCCTCTGCAGAGAGCGAGACCTTCTGCATTGTTTATACAAGGAAACCTTACAAGCTCTCCCAGACTTCACGCACTTCCTGCCTGTGAAGCACATTATTTTTACTGATGCCCTGGTTGCACTGTGGTGGTGGGATGTTGCCATATATATATTCCTTTGCCTTCTATATCACAGTATTAGCACAGTGGTGCACACCCACACCATTATAGATAGGTCTATATTTGTGCACAAACACTCAACACAAAAGCAAGGTACTGTACCAAGCTATACATACTGCATACTGTATTTTGTCATGATTTTTGAGATTTTCACATTAAAGCTGCATTAGGCAATTAGACACTCTAGGCACTAGAGAAGCGTGTTGAGATGCCATAGATTCACTATTTGTCAAAAGAGTGTGGACATGTCGTCAACAGGAAGTGATGAATCAAAACAAAAGTTCCGAATGGAACTGCGGTTCTATAATTTCTGGATGCCCATCAGAGGCGGTGTTTTAGCACTGGATGGCCCCCAGTATAAAACCCCTCATCATCCCATAATCTGTTCCAACAGAATCTTCTTGCCAAGATTCAGAGCGACCGAGAACTCTGGCGGTCATCCAGAAATTGCAGAACCGCAGTTGCATTCTTAACTCCATTTCATTCTTCCTGACCGTCAAAGGTGGTGCTTTATCACTGGATGACTCACACCATACCAGCAAGGTCACAGGAAGCACTCACAATGCTAGGAGGCAGAAGGTGCTGGTAACACATCTGCTGCAACAGTATGGAGAGCGGCGACATTGACGCTGTAGAAACAGGAAAAGGTACAAGGTAGGAGCAGCATGAATGTCTTCAAGAGGCGAGGCTGCCCATGATGTGGATACACTCCTAGTAGAATGGCACTTTATATTCACGGGCACAAGTAGGGCCCCTGTGAGCTGTAAGCATCACATCAACAATTCAATTAGGGAGCCTCTGTTTTGATAGGGCCTCACCTCTCTTGTGCCTCCTAGCAACAAGAAATGAACAGATTGTCATGCTTACGCAAGTTAGCAGTTGCTCCACATAAGCCTTGAGTGCCCGCACATGGTACGCTGCTCTGTTTCATCCCATTCATCCTTTAGTGCATCTGGGGGGGTTAAATGTTGCTAACTCAATCACTTGACATGAAGAGGAAAAGCATTTGGCCAGAGTGCAACTCCTGAATCATCTGCATTCCAGCATTCCAGACATGCCTGGCTCACCCGCCCAGCCACTTCAGTTCAGACTGGTAGGCTTCCTGTAACTTGTCTGTGCATTCAGTGCAGTTTCAGTATATGAGAGATAGGGGGCCTCAGCTTGGCTACATTCACTTCAATTCTAGAGTGATGCAGGGAGAGAAAGAGATGGGGAGGTCTATCCCCGTACACCGCCTCATGCAGGAAGCTAATGCTTCTTGGCATCCGTGAAACTTTTTTTTTTAATCTGCTGAGGGAAAGAAAGAGACAGGGAGGGAAAAGAGGGAGGAAACGAAAGAAGGAGAGAAAACGGGGGAATGGGGGGAGTTCTCTCTGTATGAAATCAGCTCCAGTTTGAAAATGATCCTCTTATAGGTTTTTCCTGAGTGTTGTTGGCACGTCCCTTGGTCCTGCCAAGAGGAGCATTCAGCCGTGATGATGTCTGTGCAAAGCCTTCTTTTTTTAAAGCAGATATCATTTATTGAAGGACTCTAGCCCTTCGCCATGTCTGCACATCACACACCATCAACATCTTTGAAGTCACTGCACTGTACATGACCACAGTGAGAATACAGTAGTTTGGCATTTCTAAGACCTATCTAAGACCTAAACTACAGAATTGTCTATCTTTCGCATTCACTTCCTATATGTCCAAATAGCCAAAAATACAAGGGAACAGGTGGAGCTATCACTCTAGGGTTAAAGAAATATACAGTGAAGGTATATAGCTTAATGGATCTTTCAGGTCATGGAAAAGGCTATGATGAAAGCCATTGCCTGTTCAGGCTTTGGCAGGGTAGCGTTGCTAATTACACAGAAAATGTTTGCTGCTCGTTTACCGGGGAGAAGTGGCTGAGGCAATATATTTCCTCACTGTTGCGTGGCCTGCGTGGAGATGTGTCGACTCAAATTCAAGGTGAACTGCACGACGCACGGCCTCGTTACTTGTCTAATTTCCCTCATTAGCTGTAGCGCGCACACCAAGTATGAGCTCAGGAAATGAGTTTTTGTTGTTAGTGGGTAGTTATTGTAGTCACTGGGACGACGTCAGAGCGTGTGCACGCAGGAATTGCTGCCTGGTTGCATTGAATCACATCTCTGTTTGTTTTTTGTTTGGGTGGGCTATTCGGTTATCTGCTTACTGTTGTTAATAAGACAAGATGAAACAAGATGTGTGCTTTATTCGCCTCCAAGCATCCCTTCCAGCCATGTTGGCACCAATCCATTTCTATAACCTATCTTATTTCACTTAGAGAGATGGGGGCTAAACAGTCCTTAGTACTTTAAGGCAATCGGATAAGCATGCACTGACAGCAAATCCCTTTGTACAGGACAAGCACAGCTTTGTCTTTTTTTGTGCTGATAGTGAAATAATTTCCCTCCTCAACAGAATTTCACCATCCTGACATTTAGGAATTGGAAATTGCTTCAGAACCACCACAGCCCATCCAACCAATACTGTCATGCATTGTCCAAACATTCTCAATAGGCTCTGAAATGGCCTGGAGCTAAACACTGTTTCCCCACTGTTTTCTCCCCTTATGAAAATGCAGTGTCTTTGTATTCATAGACATTGTTTAGCTTCAAACGCCCCTGCAGGCCAAGAGCACAGGAAATCATATGTGAGCGTACTGGTTTGAAGGGTTAGACTGCCCCAGGCAGGCTAGGAAAAGTCCACAAATGTCGTGAGAAGTAAACGTGTAGATCAACTTTATATATGTGAAGCTGAATTTAGGCTAATGCAATCAAAACAATGGCCATGGATTTAAAAAAAAAACCTTGCCTCCAGCTGTCCACACATACACAAAGAAGCTTTTTTCTTACAGCCATGTTACTGGTCAGGTGTCTAAATTAGACAGCTGGATTGAGAGCTATTGTCGTCGATCCACCTGGACATCAGCAGGCAAGGTTGAATTGGTATGTCTACAGCTACATACACCGGCCTTCTTCTCACTGTCACAGCACAGTGAGCTTTCTCATTCCAGTGGATGAGCACAATATGTCATATGCGATTTCTATATGCCCCCCCCATACCCCATTTCCACTTTTCTTCCCCAAAGCCATGTCTGAGCCGCCCACTGATTGGCTGACGCCTTGATAAGCCGCATGTTCCCACACATGCAGCCGATCACAGCCGCGGTGAGGGAGTGATGAAATTAAATGAGTTTGAGGCAGAGAATGAATGTGGTCGCCCGATGCCCTTTTTGGCTGATTGGTCATCTCTTCACAGCCAGCTTTGTACATATTGTTCAGTGTCTGGTGGGGAAGCCGCATTGAATTCTGTCCCATATTCAGTCCCATAGATGCGATGTGCAGTGCTATTGTATATGCAGTTAGTCTAAGCCTGTGTGTGCAGTGTGCATTAAACATAGCTTTAGGGGTAAAAAGGTATACATTGGCAATGAAGAAAAATAAATATAGTAGCTCAAATTTGTATCAAATCAGTTCAATAGCCCGCAGTGTATTTGTATGAAAGTACTCAGCATGGGTGTGAGTGCCTTCACCAGAACGCTAGGAAGAAACCCGCCAGATTGCTGGTCCGGTTGGTCCCCCAGCTTACATAACACACCAGCTAGGAAGAGCATGAGGCCTCCACCAGTCCACCCTAGTGTTTATTTTTCATCTTCTCGCATTCTGTATGTTTGTTTATTTGTTTGTGTGCACAAGCATCTGTGTGTTTTCATTTTTTTTCCACCGTTAAGGGCATTATTTGCTTGCTTGTGTATTGGCCACCCAGCCGCCAAGGCTTGCCTCTCGGCATCAGCCAACAAATGGATTGTTATGTAACGGCCGCAGCCTGCTATGTCTCACTGCCAACCTGCAGAGAGGGATGCAGGGAGGGGGTGTAAAGAAAGAGAGGGACAGAGAGAGAGAGAAGAAAGCTGGGACAGAGGGTTAAAGAAAGACAGAGAGAAAGAGAGGTAGACAGTTAGAGAAAGAGAGAGGAGTGAGAGATGAGCCTCTGGCTAAATGTTGTGGTTCCAGACACGGCACAGCAAATCTCCTTTCCTGTTCCCCTTTCTCTCCCATGTTTGGGCTTTGTCTCGTCACATTATTGGTTCAGCTTGATTTGTTTTTCATTGAAGGGCTCTCAGCGAAGTACAGACAGCCATTTATTTAGTATCTCGCGCTCCTCTCCTCGCTTGTCCGTCTTGCCAGCTCTCCCCACATGCCAAATATCATCGTCTGACAGACGTACACAGGAAGTTGCCCCTGTCCAGAAGTCCCGCGGGCCCACGGAGCAAAGGGAGGGGGTGGAAGACAAGAGACGAGTACAATTGACTGTCTCTTCTTTATTCAGGCACTTCAACACTGACTCGACATCAGAGAACTGAGGCACCGATGACATTTCAGATGACTACCCAGGGTTCTCTGAGGATTCGTCTGTGGATGTGTTTTGAAATCCCCTATTCGCTGTATCTGCTCAGTCTAAAAAAAATTTTTTTAAAAAGAGAAAAAACTCCCGGAGCCTTTCGCATTTGGCTATTCAATTCAATAAGCAGCAAAGGAGTGCACAGAAGATTTCACCCAGTACTCTCCTGGGATCAGAAAAGACTTAGAGCCAAGTTTGGACCTCAGTTAGTCTTCAAAGACGCAGACATATTATATTTCTGTTATATTTCTCTCTTCAAAGCCCAGTCTTTGTGGATGCAAGCACAAGGTAGCAGCTGCATAGAGGGAATGATGTACTTTCCCGTGGCTCGTAATGGATCTTCTCTGTGGGCAGAAATGAATGTGTAACGTTCAACACAAGAGAGCAGCTTTCATGTTTCAATGACAATCAAAGCTGCACGAGAACCCGAAATCCTCTGTGGACTGACCCGTGCCAGTTCATCATGCCTGTGCATCAGATCACATACAACACACATACACACAGGAGTTAATGCATGCCCCTCACATATACACTACAGACTATGTTGTTCTTTCATCTCCCCCTTCATCCGCCTCTCCCTTTGATGTGGGATGCCCTGGAGTCTGAGGAATACAGTCCTGGGGAATGAAAGAGAGTAGCTCTGTGCTCTTGCTCCTAGGATGAGGCTTTCCATCGATCCCTTCACCTTTCCTGCTCTCTCACCCTCTCTCTAGCTCCTGCAATCACTCACTCAGTCGCCTCCACTCCACCATCCATCCATCCATCCACCCCCAGCATCTCTCCATAACTTGCTTTCACCTTGCCCAAGATGAAGGTTATTCACCCTCAGCTTCTCATGCCATTCCTACAACCCCTCCTACGCGTTTAGTACCGTAATAACAAGTCATCTGAGCATTCCACTGCACTCAACTCATTTCATTAAAGAACCATTTAGAATGTGGCTCCCACCTCCGGTCAAGTGTGCTGCAGGAGTCTATTTAATGCCAGGCACTAAGCTGCTAAAGTGGAAGTTGATGTTTACTTGGAGAAAGTAAATGTGCAAGGTGCTAGCACGCTCTGTTTCTGAGAAGTGGCCTTTCAGTGAGGCCATTACAGCCTCGCAACGAGCTGGAGAGGTAAATTCAACAGAGGCTAATTCTTTTCGAAGGGCAGAGCTCACGGGTAGGTGGGCTGGTTCTGTTAGCTTAGCGATAGCTCAGCAAGCCAAGAGAGGCCCCATTCCCCATTTGCTTTTAACACCAGAGAGGTCCAGGAACCAACAAGGGTCCTTGAAGGGGTGCCACAGGGTCCCCCAGCAAAATATTTTCCTTCCTAGAAGACAGAATGAGGGAATGGATGAGAATGGCTATTTTGTTGATAAGATTCCCCACCTACAGTCTAGGCATATAGGACTCTGTGGTGATCCCTGACATAAAATGACTTGTGACCTCCCTGTTGTATACATTTCATTTGTGTCCATGCGTGAACTTTTCACGCTCGTGTAATTTTACGATACCGGACACCGTTTCATAAGGTCACCGCGGGGGAGATGGAATGCGCTTTAGCCCGTATTTGTTTTCTTATTGTAGAGCCAGCACAATTAGGATGATGTTAACACTAATGGGGCCCGCAGCTATTAAACATTAGCAACAACAATGCACTCGCACATTTGCACTCCCACACACATACCTGTATTCCCTCAGATCTAGCAAGAACAAAACAGGCTGACCTTTTCAGAGCGCTAAGGCTTAATAATTCCACATGGGTGATAATGATGTTATCCTCTGCATATCTATCTGCTATTACTTCTTCAGCCACATGTGAAGGCTTGACTGTGCACGCACGCAAGTCTGTTTAGATCCCTCCATTGTCTTCCCTGAACTCTCTTTCTGCATGTACTCACCATCTCTCACTATCTCCCCTCACACACACATACCGCCCTATGGTAACTGCCGTCCTTCGACATAATTAGCAGTGGAAGCCTTGTTAATGTCGAATTTCATTAGCTTTCACCGTTCTCTTCAGTCCAGGGAGTGTTTGGGGGGGGTCAGGGTCAGGTGCAGCAATGTGTACCCTACACATGTGGTGAATAAATAAAAACCCAGTCCCAGGGCAGAACCTCAAGCTGAAATAGTCAACTCACTGGTTGATTGACAGGTTATTAGGAGAACAAGGGTGAAAAGATGTGTGTGTGCATGTGAGGGTGTGTGAGTGTGACTATGCTATACGTTAGTGTATCTAGTTGTGTCTATCTGCAGGTCCTTGGAATATCTTAAATCATCACCCCTGATCTATACACTGCCATTCTTGTATAGTTCTATGTGCATAAGAACGTGTGTGTGTGTGTGTGTGCTTATGCATTTGCATCAGTGAGTGAGTGTGTGTCTTTGATAAAAAATCTGCCGTTGTCCCTCTGGGCGGCTCAGCAGGGCGCTGCGGTCTCAACCTCGCCAGACTATCGAGCATGTTATCAGACAGAGGAGGGCATTTTGGGCTGATCGATAAGCTTTCCAGTTGATATATGCAGGTTGGCTGCACCGTCCTGCCTAGCAACTCCTCTGAAAGACTTTTCAGTTCTTATCGGGGTGTAAAACCATCTACAGACATGACCTCCCTCCCTCCTCCCCAGCCTCCAGTCATCTGTCATTTCACTCCCTATTCTCTACCCCTCCACCATCTTTTTCTATTACTCCCACTTGAGCGCTTCATTCCGGAGGTATTGGGATAGAGTCAGAGGTAGCGTCTGGGTAATATCTGAACACGAGGAATGATATTTGTATAAAAAACACTCTGGGATAGTAGTATCTCCTCCAGGGACATCACAAACTTTCAAACAAGCCTCACAAGAAAATCAACGGTTCCTCAAGCAAAATAGGAGTAACATGAATCCTGTAAAACTGTAAAAGGTACAGCTGTACATCTCAACCTTGATTCATAAGATACACATTTGAACCTCATGTTCATTGGTATTATAGTCAGACATCACTGTTTGAGATTGGAGTGTTATACTAATATTTCACGAAGGCGGAGGTGCTGTGGAGGAAAAAAATAATCTTAATGGTTGGGTTAAAACTCAGTGGGCGGTGCCAAAGAACCACAGTTTTTGGAGTGCATGTGGGCTAACTGGCAAACTTGAATAGCAAAGAAGGAACTCTGGCTAACTAGCTAACTTAATGTGGCCAGATTGCCCTTTTTCAGTTAGTAGCGAGAGCAATGGGCTTCTTAATATCAGCTACCTCCTTGCCTTATTTTTACTTTTCTCACTTTCTCTTTCTTTGTCTGTCACTAATTCAGTCTTGTGATTTCTATGCACTAATGTGAATTGGTGAATATGTGTGGTATCCCAGCCAACATGTCCATGGGTTAGTGATGGGCTGGTACTTACAACCCAAATGGGGCCCATATTAATTTGTCCATGGGCTCCATATAGGCCCCGTGTGTGTCTGCCCATGTGGGTCGCTAACGGGGCCAAGGTGGGCTGTAAGTGGGACCCATATGAGCAATCATCATTTAAATAGGGCCCATGCGGGACCCACACATAGACCAGAGCTGGGCTTAAATGGGTAGCTCATTTAATGGGTAGCCCATTTAATGGGTAGCCCATTTTAAGCCCAGTTGGTTACCCCAACTGGGGCCCACACACAACCCATCAAAAAGCCTACTCAAAGCTCATGTGGGCCCCACATGGACATGTTGGCTGGGATCGTAATGCAAACCGAACAACGGTGGGCCTATTGTCTGTAATATTTTACTTTACATTTTTGTTGCTTGAACTTGTTACAAGGCTTGGTTAGAAGGTTAAAATATTGGATCAGCTCAATAGGGATACTACCACCTCCAGGCTTTATACGCCGAATGGACTGATCTTTGTTTAGCTGTATTCACTGTGATGTTTTGCTAGCTTACAAATAAGAATTTGACCTCCTAAAGTTGAGCTCAAAAGAAAAAGAAAAAGTTAGCAGTCTGAGCTGAAGTCTGTGCTCAGTGTCAGGGATGGCTCGGCCTCTTTAGAGTCATCAAACGGTAAGAGCTCTGAACAGATTTGATCTTAAACCACCTTTTCAGTTATTCAGAATGCAATGCTTTGTTTTCTTAGTTTCCTATCCAATTGAATTGCCCTTTGATTTTCACAAGTGAGGTATAGATTTGTACATTTACATCTACATCAATGATAGGCTAGGCTATGCTGAACAGATAGTTTAGCGTACCAAAGTGAGCGTGCAGGGCTGTAAGGGGCTCTGTGTTAGTCATTCATAAGCAGACTTTTAAAAAGCTGTTGTTCTCTTAAAATAATGCATTTCTCGTTATGAGATAGAGGTGGAAATTATAATTCCCTAGCGCCAGCAATGCACTGCACCAGTCTGTTATCCGAGAAATTTAGAAATTTGAATGGGGTGATATTGCTGCAGGACATCTTTAATATATAGAGTAGAACTGTCGTTGAAAGGAAAATGTTTCAGCTCCTGATTTGGTGAAGAAGTCAAGGGTATGTGCACCGAGTGAAGTACACTCACCCCTTTCTTATGAGAATACACACACTTATCAGTCCAATTATTTTTCAAGGATAAAGTCAGCCCCCTTTACTATTCAAAAATATGGTCCAGTACAGTCATTCACTATGGATTCTTTTGCATGCTTGAAAACATGTCACCTTCAACACATCCATGTATCTACACACCTACGTTTCCACACAAGATGCCTTTGAGACATGAGGACAAAAACAAGTTGACAAATACTGTATATTGTCCCTAATGGGACAAAGAAAAGTGTTGGAAATGACACATCGTTTTTGAAAATACCATTTTGAAGCACTCATGTAACAGAATGTTTGCCCCCCGTCCTTCAAAGCAATCTCGCAGAAAGGATAGATACGAGGGGAATATTATCCAACCCCATCAGACAGGGACGACTTGCTATTTCCCGACTAGATGCAGCCAATCTTTGGGATGCCATTGCTACGTTTTCTTATATACAGCCACAGAGAAATAGCTATCGGGCAAGGGCAAGGACATTGACGAGGTTGTTAGCCTACCAAAGAGGTGTGTGTGTGTGTGTGTGCAAGCAAGGGGAATTGATGGAAAGACCCTAAAATGTCAGCTAAGAGTGTGTGCTTTCACCAGGTTTGTGTGTGTATAACTCGACTTCAAAGATCTGTCTGGAAACTTTTGGCAAATGTCTCATCTTTCCCTCCCTTTCTCTCTCGCTGTCTTTTCCCCCCAGTCTACATGTCCCTTTGTCAGTGTCTCTCAAGCATATGGAGCAGCAAAAAAGGAAAAAGAAACACATTTTAAAAAGGAATCAATAGCTCTGTCTCTTTCCTTAACTACTTCAAAGAATCAGTCTGCACTGATGCAATAATACATGAAGGTTGGAGGAACCATCTGTATGTTACTGAGTTATTGTTTGAGAGCCTGAGTCTGAGAGTTTAAAATGAGGAGGTTGTACGAACTGCACGGGGGCGTACGGTAAACGTGCGTCAGGATACTTATTGCTGCCCTATAATTGATTTTGTTTGCTACAATTTTCATTTTATAGCCAGTCCGTCTCACCCTTTTCATGTTGTCAACCCCCATGAGGCTTTGAGGCGGGCGTTATGAAAAAATCGCGGCGTCTGCTTTCCCCCTATATGACCTGTTTATCCTGATGGTAGACGACAGTGGCCAAGAATCCACCAGCCCAAATCAATGGCCCCTCACAAAGAAAGCATCCCAAATGATAAACTCAATCCTAAACACACTCTCTCCTCTCGCCCTACTGTAGAGAAAAAGACAGTGGGGAAAAAGGGAGGGGAGATGAAAGATCAAAATCAATAGGTTTTCATTACAGCTGTGATTCACCAGTCTTTTCTGATTACTTTCCCGCCGGCTCCGCGGACAAAGGAAAGTGGTATTTTTTTCTTTTTCTTTTTCAAATCAGATTACCAGCCAGGCCCCGTGAATGGAAATAATAATCAAGGGGCGTCCCGCAATGTTTTGATTCATCTCTTTGCACTCTCTCCTCCTCCAGCGCTCCAGGTAGGATTGATTGGCCAGATCGATGGCACCAGAGCTAATTGGACAAAAGTAATAAATATTTAGCCTTTTTTTGGGCACGAAACACACACAAGTGCAGCAGAGCAGTTCCATCATTATTGTTATTCTAGTGAAAGCGGGCAGGCAGATTGCTTGATTAGAGCGCAGTGGACTGAAGGTCAGAGGAATCCATACTCTGCTGGCTGTTTTGCTTGCCAACAACTCCCAAGGCCGCTCCAATTTAGTTTTCACACTTTTCAAAAAACAGGCAAACAGCAGCGGAAAGAGTAGCTGCTTGGTAGAATGAGATGCAGATTTCTCTTTTACTGTTGCTCTGTCGAGCAGGGACACACACACACACAAAAATACACACACATGCACATACATAATGCCACACTCTAGCACCACACTACACAAAAAACGAGAAGCTCTATCCCCTAATTAATTAATGAACTAGTGGGAAGTATTAATTCAACCTATATCCTTTATCCTTTATGTTATGGTATATACACGGTATCATTTTTTATTTTTGTATTCATTTAATTTTATTGTGGATTCTTATGCAAAGATCAATGTCTGATTTGACATTTCCACATCTTCCAACAAGAAAAAGAGCCGATGGTTCCAGTGATTTCTTCTTTATTCAGCTGGATGGAGGCGCCGTTTCGTAACTGCGGTTCCAGCATGCTCAGTCATTTAGACGTCATTTTGTCATCGTGTTCGTTTCTGCATGAAGCACAAACCAGGCTTTAATTGAGTGTGACCTCAAGCCCATATGCAGCTCTTTCTCTGCTCTTTTTTCAGACGTTTGTTCTCCAAGACAACTTAGGAAGAACGCTCTCCCCAAGGGCACCAGTATCGACTTGAAATTCTTAGACTTGATGAACACCGATTTTCTTCCTCTCTCTCTCCATCCTTCCCTCCTATTAGTCTGTGCTGCATGGCAGTATTTGGTGGATTCTGCCTCAGCCTCAGCAGCAGCAGCAGGTGTTTGGAGGGAGAGGCGGTGACACATGGAGGCGCCCTGTCAGACTAACTTATTAGAGACTCTGCGCCTCCTTTGTCTCCTCATTTAGAGCCGAGGAAGGTGTGAACAAACGCACAAAACAGCAGGTGGCCACTGTCCCAGAAGGACAAATCAAAGCAAGCAAACTCAACACCTCCATAGTGGACGGGCAGGGGAGGGCGAGAGAGATGGGGAGAATTTATCATTTCATTTATCATATGATTTGAATTCATTAATTGTTGTTGGTTTTTGAAAATGTACGGCTTGTGTACTTTTTTGGTAACAATTATCTAGTTAAAACAATGGCCTATTAAATCCTCAACACCCAATTTGTTTTTCGACACAAGTGTAAATGTGTGACTTTGACGGCGATGTCACCTGTGTGGGAAACTCCCTAGGGGAAGTGGGATGCTCCGCACAAAAAGGGGGGTTGATTGGTGTTTCTTAGTTCTAATGTGAGCACACACATTAGATTAATACATGCTGTTCCTAAAGGAGATACCCAGTAGGGTTCAACCAATATGGGTTTTTGACGGCTGATACCGATATTTTTGGACTAAAGCTGTTGCTGATATTTTAATGTCAAGGATTCATTGTTTCACCCAAAATGTAATTGTTGTCAGGGTGGTAAGGCCTCTGAAACAGTATTTAGACCATCATGGGACACCAAAAGTCTAGGTGTGTTGTCAGCTCCTTCACGCAAAGGTGAGGCAGGTTTTACTGCAGGTTTTACCGACTGACACCCCTGAAGCTGCTGAGGAAAACCCTCCCACACCACACTGGAATATGTTTTCTGGTCAGTAATTTGATCTATATATTTTAAAACATAATCAATAGCTGTGGTCAGAAGTGGACAACATTGACTGGACAATATCCATTTAATAAAAGGTCAATATTGATCTGAGATATCTGCAAACTGATATATCAGTAACTGATATGTGTCTAACCCATTTACAAAAGTGACAGGCTTTGACAAAAACAACTGTAGTGCTTTTCCCCCTCAAAATGGATGTTTTGGAATAGAGCTATGTTCCCTCTCCTCTTGCTAATGCCTTTTCCATCCAACCGGAATGGAATCAAAGAGCTCATTGAGGCTTAGTATCGACAGCCCAAGTCCTTCTGTGGTATAGCTGAGGTTTTTCCACCCAAAAACTGTTAATTTATTAGATTAAAGTCATGCTGTGATGGGGAGGACAAACGGTGTGTTTCATATGCTGAAAGAGAGGAAGGAGAGAAAAAAAACGTGTCTACCTCCCTCTACTTTTTGTTTTGTTTGTGTCGGCTGAGATGCGTGATGCATCCCTTCTTCTCTCTGTCTCTCAGTATGTGTTTGCATGTCCCTGCGCGTACGTGCACTTGACTTCAACCACTATTAACTATTCTCTCATCTTTCCCAACATGGCTCCCCTGCCTCTCTATCTGTCGGCCATTTTGAGAAATCTCTTCTCCTCTTCCTCCACATCTGTCTCTCGCCCAGCTTTGGCGAGGCTCTGGTGCGACTCTGTTAAAAAACACACCGTGTGAAAAAAAACAATCTGAGTTTCTTCATCCTCCTACAGCCCGCATTTCACATATTCTCATCCTTGTTTTATCTCTCCCTTTCCCTGGTGTCTCTCTTCATCCTCCCTTCTCTTCCCTTCCTCCAGCGCACAACCTCTTTATAGCCCTCCTTGCCATGCTGCGATAATTAGTCAGCGCTAAAATAATACAGCCTCGAGAAAACAACAAGAGCCAAGCAGAGGGCTCAGCTCCACTGGGAAGGAAGGAGGGAGGAGGAGGAGGGATAGAGAGAGCGAGAGAGAGAGAGAGAGAGGGAGGTGAGGGGAGCTGAGTTGTGTCAGCCGATTTCAAAAGGCTACCAGCGGATTGTTAGATAATGAAGGTTTCAGGTAGCTCTGTGTGTGTGTGCGTGTGCAAGATAGAAAAGACTGCATGTCTCCATTTTCTTTCTATCTACTTTCTCCCTGTCTGTGACTCAGAGTGCATACAGCCCAGTGTTGTGGATGTGCTTTGATGGCCCGTTGGCCCTGCAGTCATCACAGGCTCCTCTCTCCATCCTCCCTGGCCAGAGCACAGCTGCCATTGTAGGGCCTTCGAAACAAGCAGCAGTTTGAAAAGTCATGCTGTGTGTGTGTGTGTGTGTGTGTGTGTGTGTGTGTGTGTGTCTGTATGTGCAGCGGTATGAAAATCCTTGCTGCACATATCTGTGTGTGCATATGTGGGTGTGGACGTGTCTGCATTAGTGTGTGCGTGG
>CABFOQ010036588.1:0-20212 GCA_900660455.1 Gephyroberyx darwinii | reverse complement strand
GTGTCTGACAACATTACGGAAAGGATCGCTACAGAGATAGACCTTTTTTTTAACCAGAAACAGAAGTCTCGCTCAAGGAGAAGTCTCGCTCTGAAATTTTAAACATGAGGTGAGTTGTTGCAGGAAGAGGTTAAACAAAGGTTTCTGGCTAAACAACGGTCTATCTCTGTAGCGATCCTTTCCGTAATGTTGTCACTTGTCAGACACACGAATAACAATCTGAGCCTGTCAGTGGCAAAAACAACTTTTAGTGGGCGTACTTTGATCGGCGCATGTGCCCCTGCAGATTACGTTGCAGCCATAGCAGTCCGTTTCAGGCTGATGTCTGCCGGCTGACGCGATCTACTGGAGCAATTCCAAAACATTCTGTACCTATTTTGCAGTATAAATGACAAATTTGTACAAATAGGGCCCAGGTTTAAAAATACCGGAATTCCCCTTTAAGGCCTTATTTTATTTTTCTCAAGTCCAAGTTGAGTTTAAAGGATTTTCAAGACCTATGGGAACACTGTTGGAAGCTCAGTCAATAATTTTGTGCATAAAAACAGTTTACAGTCCAATGAATCAACAAAAGTGTCCTTCAACAGACCCTGAATAGATTTCTTCAAAAACATGACACTCTTTTGTTTTGTTTCAGCAGCAGTTAGCTACACCAGAGAAACAAACAACTCTGACCTTTGGAAACATCACAAGTGACTTTACTCATGCAGATACATGCATCAACAGACAGCACCCATCTCTCTCACACACACACACACACGCACACGCGCACACACACGCGCACGTGTAACAGTCTCTAAAGAATACTCATTACTGCAGTGACCCTCTGAAACACTGCAGCCTCCACAGCTCAATGTCAGCAAGCCAGCCAGCCATAAATAGAAAGGCTGCCCCCAAGTGGACATAAGTAACTAAAGCCTGTTTTTCCATCATAAGACATCATGGTAGTAACCAAATCACACCAAGAGAGCAACCAAATGCTGTTAAAGAAACATATGTAGACAACCCACTCAAACTGATCAGGGAAACACATAAGATATGCCAATATGTAATTGTTTCCGAAAAAGGAAAGCTGTTCATGATTGTATGCTGGATTAGTGTAAATGTTACACTTAAGACATTTCATTGCTTACGTATGGTAGTAATGCTCCAGGCTCTGGGAGCAGAGCCACTCCTGGAAGGCAAAGTCTCGGAGCAGCTGGATGTGGGCCTCTGCAATTTCCCTCCAGTGCTGCTGTTCCTTCACCACCTCTTCCAGACGACTCAGAACACTCAGACTCAGTTCTTCCAATGTCTGTACATCTGGAGGACACACACACACGAAAAACACATGAAGGCCCCAACCAGCCCGCCAACAAACACACACACAGTAATGGGAGCGCAATGGGCTTACCTGATAGCACTGATTGCCCATGCATGCCACATACTTCTTATATCTAGGCCTAAATATTGAGGGCTTTAAATTTAATTCTAGGGAACATTCAGTGCAGCAATATCAAAGTGATGTAGTCCATAAAAATGAACAGCTTCAAAGTAGGAAAAAAAAATCCCTCCGTGTTAAACAAAGCAAAGTTAAACTTGAGAGAGCAAGGCTCTAACCCGTGTCTGATTGGTATTTTTGTAAAAACTCTAAACAATTTTGTGTGAAAGTGCTCACAGTGTATCACAATGTTGCCTAATGGTTAAAGAGACCATCCTGTAACTGGAAAGTCTCAAGTTCAATCCCAGCAATAGCTATGTGTCCAGCCATGAGTCCTGTAGAAGTGTCCATTAGCAAGACACTGAACCCTACCTGCTGACTTCATCCTGGATGAGAGAAAGCTTAGGACTAAAATGTAATGGTTATGTGTAAGAACAAATGTCACCCACTGACCTTCAAATAAATGCTTGTATTCGGAGAGGCTATGTCCTTGCAGCCATTCCTCTATCTGACTCTCTTTGCCTTTCTTCCAGCGCAATTCCCAGAAGAAGACCCACGATACTGAGCAGAAGAGGAAGGTCAGAAAGAAGCGGCGGTCCATCAGACCATCTTCAGACTTCACTCAGAGCCCTCCGTGCTCACAGGAAAACTCTGCCATTCACCGAGGGCTAGGTAAGTCTCCTAGAATCCCACAATGGAAGACAAAACTGCCCGTGCTCCAAAGAAGAAGAACAGCTAGAGCAAAATACAGGATAGATCATGTAAATTTTTTAGAAATGGCTTCTAGCTATTCAGTGAGGAAATTCAAAATGTAGCCAAGTGACTGTAAAACGATTAACACTGCTCTGGGGACTTAAATTGTTAACTGCCCTGCCATGAATGCATGAATATTTAAGTGTCACCTTGAAGAAGTGTTGGCTGATGTGAGAATAACATTACACGGAATCCACAGCACTGAAATATGCATGAACTTGACTAAATGGTCCTAAAAAGTCGAAGGAGTCACTATTTACTCTCAAAGTCAGAGGAATCACACTATGTTACAGCCTAGATGACACACTAAAACACACTAAAACAACAATCCTTGTAATGGTAATAGTATTGAGAACGATGAGCTGTCTCTAGACTGACTAGCTCAGCTGAAAAACATTTCCAAACGCCTGCAGCTGCAGCCACACAGAGACACAACCAGATAACTACCAAACCTTATTGTTAGGTTAGGTTAATGTTCGCTGGGTAGTTGCTAGTCGACTGACTTTACATAAAGCACAAAAACTTTAGAGCAGAAGATAAACAAGCTAGGTGCAATATCGTAAATTAGTGCTGGTGTGTTGCTATCTGTAGTGCTAGGTAAAGCTGGAAGCTAATGGTAGCATCGCATTGGCAAAACGCTATAGTAGCGCTAGCACTAGCATTATTCTAAAGCTAACCAACTAGTTATCAATGTTAGCGTAATTTAAGAAATATCGTGCACGAGACATAGCAATAATTAAAT
This sequence comes from Gephyroberyx darwinii, assembly GCA_900660455.1. NCBI lineage: Eukaryota > Metazoa > Chordata > Actinopteri > Trachichthyiformes > Trachichthyidae > Gephyroberyx > Gephyroberyx darwinii. The sequence continues at coordinate 17,297 of CABFOQ010036588.1, read as the reverse complement.
GAAAAATCCCAAAACGTTCCCGAGATACAATTACTAATAACAAAAACACAGAACAGCACTATATAAATGTTAAATAAATATGTTTTATCAAAGCTATGAAAACACTGCATATACCTTCGCTTGCTAGCCATTAGCAACCGGAACATACGCAGAATTGTGTCGATTTTTGATGACATCACTAGTAGTCGTACCGAGTTGCACGAGGAGCAGGGGAGAAAGTTGCAGCTGATTATATATGTGGTTGTTGAATTGAAAGCATGGTAAAGTAATCTCTAACTGTATCAGATATATATTGCAGTTGTGATATTTATTGTCGATCTAACCTTGATATTGTGTAGATTACTAACTCTGAACTGAAGCGTTTGTCCTGTTAGGCCAGCCAGCTATCGAGCTAATTTAGCCAACCTAGCTAACGTTGAGTTAATAAATGACGTTAACTGCTAAAGGGCATATTTGCTTTAAGATATCATCTACATATATTAATCCAGATATCTTGATCAACCTGTATCTGAGAAATTTTGGCGACCGTGAATGGGAGATTGATTTTGAATGACTGTTTAGGCTTTTAAAAGAAACAGTAGCGCTAGAGATATGTTCTAGAAAATGCACCCATATCCTTTTAAAAGTGAAGTCTCATTATTGTCAGTAGGGCAGCTCCAAAAAGTGTCGCTTGATGACAATGCAGTTCAGTTTGTTTTCACATATTTTAGGCTATGAGAAAGGGTTGTTGATGTTCTGAAATCTAGACTGTAGCCGACTGTCCAGTTGATGACGAAGACAGTGATTCCAGCTTGTAGTTTGATGTAATTTAATTTGTTCTATCTAGGGGAAGCAGAAGACAAAGAAGTTTGCTGTCATGAAGAGAATGATCAATCTAAAAGATCATAGAATGTGAGTCTCTTCCAGTTTGTTGTAATGATTGTTTTCTATTTCCCCGCTTTAACCAACTCATTCATCCAGCTCTTTCCAACCTCGATTAGTCCAGTCAAATGGTGCTCTGATATTAATACAACAGAACATAAAATATGCCTTTCTATGTGGATCTTGATAAGTTTGCAAGCATTTTCACCATAGCCCTATATGGGCCTTGTTTGTTTTGTAGAAAAGAGAAAGACCGTGCTAAAGGAAAAGAAAAAAAGAAGAAAGATCCCTCAGAACTCAAGGAGAGAGAAGTGTAAGTTGAGCAGAAAAGAGCTTGAATTTGGTTATAAATAGTCACTGGCTCCTTGACTAATCTTTTTTCACTCTTTGTACAGGCCAAAGTATCCTTCATGTCTGTTCTTCCAGTACAATACTCAGCTTGGTCCACCATACCATGTTCTAGTTGACACCAATTTCATCAACTTCTCCATCAAGGCCAAATTGGACATTGTTCAGTCTATGATGGATTGCCTGTATGCTAAATGTGAGTAGTCATGAACTATTACCCAGTGGTGAATAATACATGGAAGATAGACCTATTGAAATTATTTCTCACTTTGTCTGCTATCTTTTCCCATCAAGGTATCCCATGTATCACAGACTGTGTTATGGCTGAGATTGAAAAACTTGGAATGAAATACAGAGTAGCACTCAGGTACAAACTGCTTGAATTAACATTACTTGTGCACTGTGTACCATTTTTTAGAAGTATTTACATTGATGGAACAACACATGTTTTTGCAGGATAGCCAAGGATCCTCGGTTTGAGCGCCTGCCATGCACACACAAGGGAACATATGCTGATGATTGTTTAGTCCAAAGGGTAACACAGGTAATATACTTTCATTTATTGATGGAGCTATGGAAGGAAGAAGATTAAAATGTGACAGCGTACACTAGAATTGAATTAAACTATCCAAACCTCAAATGCAATTTAGACTGTACAGGGCATTTTGGAATGTGTGTAAATGCTCCTGTCATGTTTTGAATCTTTTGTCTGGTATTTCAATAATCCAAATTTAACAGTCGTCCAAACTGCTTTAGTTGCCAAGGACAGGGGTTTGGAAAAACAGAGCTCTACAGTACTCTTTAGTAATCAAGATAGGATTAGAGAAATATAGACGAAACTTTAGTGATCTGTGTGTGGAAATTAGGTCATTGCAGCAGCAAGTAGTAATAGCATACAGCAAAGAAACATGGAATATGAACAAGAATGGAGCACATGCGGAAGATCATAGTGAGACAAATAAATGAATTAGAAATGCAGCATGATATGAAGATCTACGAACAATCTTAAAATATATACACTGAAAATAAATGAAATGTAGAAATATCAATGTATATGCAATTTATAATAGATGGCAAAAATATGAGAAAGTTTTTAAAAAAAAACATTCCCAGGTCTACAAAGGGCCATACATATGTACAGAATGTGTTTAGGCATGTAGACATGTATTGGTAAAAAAAAATCACCTTAGTAGTATATCCAGTTTACACATGTATTGTGTGTTACTAGTTGTTCACCTTATCTCAGTGGTATCCAATCATGTGCCATGGAGGGCTGAGAGTATGCAGGTTTTCACTCCAACCAAAGACTACAGCAGGTGATTTCACTGATTAGTCCCTCCTCTCTGGTTGAAGGTGTGTTAATCAGTGAAATCACCTGCTGTACTCTTTGGTTGGAGTGAAAACCTGCATACTCTCGGCCCTCCATGGCACATGATTGGACACCACTGCCTTATCTAAAACACCAAATGGAGATACCAAATGTACAGAAAGGTGAAAGGGCACATGTGCATTGCTGTCTGCACATGTTTACAGCTGGAAGTGGCACACAGACAGAAATGCGTCCAGAAGTATGCATCATATGTAGAGAATGGACTGAATGTGTACTGAAGATGATGTATAGATTAGTTCACAAGTCTGAAAAAAAGCACACACAAAAAAGGTCTTATGGACGGTGCAGTGCAGGTGTCCTGCTTCAGAACCCTCCCACTTGATCACCAATATTTGATTGTGGGTAAAATGTCTGTCAACATTCAGATATTAAGGGCAGATATTAATAACGTCACAAAATCTCCCACAGCACAAGTGTTACATCCTGGCTACTGTGGACAGAGACTTAAAGAGAAGAGTCAGGAAGATTCCTGGAGTACCCATCATGTACATTTCAAACCACAGGTACATTTAAACACTATTTTTCAGTTCTGAGTAATGTATTTTAAAAACTTGAGCAGGCTCTCTGTTCTGTTTTCAGCACTGTGCACATTTACAAGGCAGTTATTGACATCTGCTTTTTTCACAGGTACAATATTGAACGAATGCCTGATGACTATGGAGCTCCAAGATTTTAACATTCATTCAACCAAACTAGAACTGTAAATAGACTAGGGCTCTCTGTATCATTTTCCTTTGTATATTATAGTTTGATATGGAGGTTGGTGAGTGTAATTTAACTCCAAGTTGATGCAAGTTTGTTTTTCTAAAAAATAAAAAACCTTTATTCTTTTTGTATTTGGAGTGCAAACACATTGTGGCTTTGAACTGAATAAATGAATTATCGCAGTGCACATTGTCTTCACTTAGTCTTTCCAACAGCCATACGCCCCAAATGTGTAGGTCTAGTTGATCTGTGTGAAAAGATGCAAAAATGTACTGCAAAAAATCCTTTGGCAGTTTTGGATCAATCTTTTAACACTTTAACATTAGCTGCCACAAAGACATAGCATATTAAATTTAAATGTGATTTTTAAAGATTTATTTACATGTAACAATCTTTTTTTCTATAATTGGAGATGCTTTATTTGCTTTCTTAGTTAATTTAATCGGGGAGTGGAATTGACCTTTTATTTTCCAGGCCCAGAGACTCCAGACTTGAACATGAAATTTGCCCAAAACACACAAACCCTTGATTGTATTCTCAATGAGCAAGGAACCGGTATTGCTGAACACAGATAGGACCATGTGTTTATTTATGTTCATAAGCTTATTATAACATAAAAATGCGTATTCACTCCACCCCAAAAGCAAACCCCTGTAGGATTGAAAGGCATTCAGTCTCAACGCTCATGAAGAAAAAGTGCTAAGAACCATACACATTTTAGAAGGATAATTAATATCACAGCGAAACCACTTATTAGGAATATTATAGTCATTGAGACAGGAAATGCCTTAAAGTACCATCAGACCACTATAAACTCACTATTGAGTACCACAGACACTATAGGAATATTATCTGTATTGTGTTTTTTCGTTAGGGTTACTAGCTAACAATCACAGTCACCCATATACATTCTAACATTGTGTTCACCTCTAGTTAATGAAGTAGTAGTGAAATGTTGTCGGGACCTCATGAAACCCTTCAAGGAGACCTGGAGGTCCCCGGACCCCACTTTGGGAACCGCTGGTCTGTGTCACGGCTGAAGTCATCCGCCCGCACGGAGCATGCGCAGTTGGTGGAGATCTGGGAGTGTCTGAGCGGCTCTTTATGCGCGAAACCAACCCGCAGTCACTGAAGCCAAGAGCGTCTACGGACAATGAATCGGCTGACTTGAAGAATATGATTTCTTGAAATTACATCTGAACTGAAAGAGATCATCGAATAAGGAGCGCGTGGGGGATATGACTGTATTGCAACATCACTGATTTGATGGATTTCTGTAGACTGACTGAATGACCTCTGGGATAACGGTACCGGGAATTAGTGATTTCTAATACTTAGTCGTCTGCAGTGTCAATCTTCCTTTAGCTTTCAGATAACGTTATGTTGGAGGGCTAGCTGTTTTTAATTGATTGTACTTAGAGCTCAACTGAGCTCTTTCGCAATATCTGCATTGGAATAGGCTACACATCTCAAGGCTTAGTTGAAATCACCGTATTGTCTTAGTTTATTTATTTACTTGAATAGCCTATTATTATATAGCCTATGATTTAGTTCAAATTACAGATGTGTTTGCGAAGTGCCACGAGAGGTTCTGCAAAAATATATTAACCTTCTCGTTACCATTTCTTTCTGTTTCAAACCAATTTATTGAAATAAACCGAGAGCATTTTCAGCCGAAATGTACTGTTGCTTCAACTACAAAAAAGAAATAGATTTTCATTACAGTGCCACCTCTTTCGTTTAATGGACCACTGCATTTGACTTTGAAAGCTTTTAAAGAAATTGGTGGCATATGCTGTTGGGTGTCATGAGTTGGTCATCTGTTGTGGGAGCCTTCTTAAACCTGCAATCAGCTTAACAGTGAAAGGGCAAGGCACCTGTCAGGATATTTCTGTGCCAGGACTCCTGTTGGCTTCCGTGTGGAGGAGGTGGTGTGGAGGAGGTGATGCTGAGGGCCACCGTAGGCTCGGTGGAGGAGAGAGATGAGGAGCAGGAAGATGAAGGTGAAGAAGAATTGAGGGACGGAGGGGTGCCCTTCTTCGTGAACAGGGGAGGCCTGCCGGTGGATGAGGAGACTTGGGAGAGGATGTGGCGCCATGTGGCCCGTATTCACCCCAATGGTGAAGCTCTGGGGAAGGAGATCCGGGGCGCTACTGATCTGTCCAAGGTAAGGTGTTGTCCTTTTCCCACCTATCACAAGGCTCAAGATATTGGAAACACTTATTATTACTGATATTAATATGACATTTATTTAGAGTAACAGACAAAACATTAATACATCTGTTTAATTATATCGAAATTGTTACAGGACTGACTGAGTAACTACCTCAGTTCCCTTCACACTATCTATGTGAAACTTACACTTATTGGAGAAGCAATTCACACCCTTGTGTTATGGGCACGGGCTGAGTTACACACAGTGCTACTGTGCAATCCCACACAATTGTCAGAATTACAGAAAGCCACGCGCATCGGGATATATACTTAAATCCACTGTGAAGTATTTCATTTTATCTGTGATTTTGTTTGCTCCACGTTAGCTGAACACCACAACCTACTTCTCCTCTGAAACAAAGAGGAACCAATATGAGCCAATCTGCAGCTTTGTCAAATACACCACATACCTGTGCATGCTACAGGATGCAGACAACAATGTTCTCCTCACAAGGAATTGTATCATTGACTCAATTAGTGTAATTCTTGTGAGACCGCCGACAGAACAATTAAGATACTCTTGCCCTATGCTGAATAGAGAGGAGCCTCGAGGTCGAACAAGAGGACATTCTCCGGCTGCAGTGAATATAGGGATTGTATACCGCTATTGCAGTTGTTTGTATCCTCTGTCCCGCAGATTCCAGTACCGAGTGTGCCTACATACCAACCTACCACCACTATCCCACAGCGCCTGGAAGCCATACAGAAATACATCAGGGATTTACAGTATCCTTTGACCAACATGGTACAGTTGACTGCTTATCAGCATCACAGAGCTGTGGATGATGCCTATGAATAGCTCCAGGGGTCCCAGTAACCAGTGTGTACTTTAGGGAGTCTGTTTAGAAGTTTGTGATGACTACAGGTAAATTCCACAGCGTCTTCCTAATATTTGGAAAGTCTATTTTTTTTTAAAAACGCTGTATGATTTGTTGTCTGTTCACTGTAACATGTCCTATTGCCTCAAGAAACATGGATAATTCATAGCTGATCTCACAGTATTACACTGGCCAGACTGACATGGCAAGTGTAATACTTCTGACGGCCCCTTGACCCAGTGTGCACAGTTTGATAAATATGGGCCAAACATCAGAAAGTAGGCCAGTATAGACGCTATATTCTATATAAAGCATAAACATTATTTCCATTCAGGGCAGGAACTCATCCATAATTAACCAACAAGCTATGAATATCACAAAGCACTTGGTTGTCTCTTCTCCTCACTGCATGCTGCAGAGTTCTCCCAAAGCACTCCAAGACATTTTCATATTGCTCCACCTTCTCTGTTATTGTTGTTATGAACTTAACGGTATCCTACAGGTACAATCACACTGGAACACAGTTTTTTGAGATCAAGAAGAGCCGGCCTCTTACTGCGTACGCAACCTTTCTTTTTAATCCTGACTGACAACCTTTGTTCTTGGCGTGTTCTTTGCTGTTTCTGGGTGGATGGTCTTGTTTGAAACTGCAGGAGTAATGTAAATGTCTCAGACTCAGAGGGTTCTGTGGCAGCAGGATATCAAAGAGGATGTTTGATGTTTTTTCTCTGGTCTGGTCTGTACTGCTGATGCCTGATGGTGACTGAAGTTAAGGGAACTGGATATGTCGATCAGCTGTATTTCTGCTGGACCCCAGGGCTTTGTGAGCAGGAACTAGCGTCAAGGCTTAACAGGATCTGTCTTGCCAGCAGAGGCCTGGGACACACTTCTACTGACCTCAGTTTATTAGATTTAGCAGCAGAGATTTTATTTCGATGGCTCATGGAAAATCTTAGGGCTGTTTTTGCTTGTCTGCAATGTATTAAGGTTCTTTAACAAGCATACTATAAAAGTTGTTCTCCAAATATTCTGCGCAGGTTGATGGACATCGCTAAGGAGATGACACGGGAGGCTCTACCAATCAAATGTCTGGAGGCAGTGATCCTGGGGATGTATCTTTTCACCAGCAGAGCATGTTGCATGATACTTACCTGCTAGGATGGTTTGAATTTGTAATGTGATATGTTTGCGTCATTTCACTGCAAAGATTGTAAACACTCTGACAGATGTATTTACAGTGGTTGGCTAACTGTGTATGGTACATTGGTATGACAAGGCCAGCCAAGCATTCCTTGATTAGATTGGACCTTCTTGCCAATAGTCTTACAAACATTGTCAATTGAATCCCTGTAGCATGCGAGTGCATCTGAACTGGTCTTTGTTTTTATTTATTTCATGACCGTCTAAGATCGTGTTGCATTTAGGATTATATGATCAGAGTAGAGTGACATCTAGACTAAAGATTGAGAGATTGAATGTCCTAGCTTCCTTGACCCAGCTTGTGGCAGTTACCTCACCAACAACATGCCGGGTGTGGAGCGATTCCCCCTCAGCTTTAAGACTCAGTTCTCAGGGAACCACTTCCACCACATCGTGCTGGGAGTGCACAGTGGGGGGCGCTTCGGCGCACTGGGCATCAGCCGGAGGGAGGACCTCATGTTCAAGCCCCTCGAGTTTCGAACGCTGATGGACCTTTTGCAGGAATTTGAAGGAGCCTACCGGGGCTACTGGCACACCCTGCGCAAGGTCAAGATTGGCCAGTATGTGTCCCATGACCCTCACAGTGTGGAGCAGATAGAATGGAAACACTCCATACTGGATGTGGATAAACTGTCCAAGGAAGAACTGAGGAGGGAGCTCGAAAGACATACTCGAGACATGAGGCTGAAGGTACGGTATGGTGGGAGCTGGGACCAAGAGTAAGAGTGCGAGCAATCAGGAGGGATGTACTGTCATGGATTCTCTCCAGTCACTGAATTCCAATCCTGGTATTTAAAGCTTCAGTATGCAACTTTGTGCCTTGAGGCAACAAGCGTATTGTTAGTCCCACCCTCCTCCCCCTCAGTTGGTCAAGTTCACGCTGATAGCCACAACCCAGCTCACCACTGGCTGCACCCATACGACATACACCCACAGCAAATGGCATACGCCCAAAAACGGCCCGAACATCATTGAAAAGCCAACTTCAGGCATTTAGACATGTACCCACACTGTCACAGACTGATAGTGTATAATATATATAATATATCCTATTTATTTATTACTTTAACATAGAAAAAAAGACATATTGTAGCTTTAAGTCCCACTCTCTGCAACTCACAGCAGTACAAGCCTTAATAGCATGAAATTAAATTGGGATGTATCTGATCTTTAGTGATGATGATATTCTACGTCTTGACCTGCTGTTCTTTCACAGTGACACAGAGGTAACCCGACATTTGAGGAGCTATTGTTTTCAAATGATGATCTCTCATTCCTGGCAGTAATGATAACAGCCATGATGCTGCGCTCCGTGTGTAATAAAGCTAATGTGATGGCGTAGCTCTGTGCTGCTGTGCTTCATGCACGGCTGGCTCTGTCCATCACTGGCTCATCTTTTATACAGAGGGCTCTCCACTGTCGGCTGAACACACAATCACATTACAGACATGAACAGATTTCACCGTTAACACTGACTGATCATGATCACAGTTAAACTCACCCTTGTGATGCTTTTGAGTATTTGAAAGCAGAGGTTTTTTTTGGTGTGTTTATATCCCCTTCCTGACAAAATGCCCTTGCGTGTTCAGTTTTCCACCAGGGTCTGTTTAGCCAAAGAGATTCCACTTAGGAGTAATGTAAACTTTTTTTTTTGCAGATAGGAAAGCCTGCACCTCCCTCTCCCACCAAAGACAGGAGAAACAGCATGGGTTCGCCCCTCAGAGGCCCAAGCAGCCCCATACGCAGGATCAGCCGCATTGAGAGACGGTATGATTTATTATGTGCCCTACATCGTTTGTGTCTTGACTGAAAATAGAAGTGCTAGCTGTTAACATGGACTCTTTGTGCTCAATGGAAGATATTTGTACTACAGATGTCACATGCTATGAGGGAAAGGGGAACTGGTTCTGAAATTAGCCACAGTTTCATTCATGCAGGAGTTACACTTTATGTCTCATATTTCTGTGTTTGTTTGTTATAGTCCCTCTGCAGAGAAGAAGGTTTTGGAACAGAAACCATCTGGAGACATGAGTGGATATCAGATTCGAGTCTGAAGAGGAATTTCAGTTTGCCTGTGAAGTTATGAGACTTATTTACACGGATACCGGACACTTATTGATTGACTTATTGATCATCCATTGTGCAAATTGACTTATTCACAAGATCTGTTGTTGAATAGGTCACCAGCAACTTTTTACTCCTGTAACCATTCATTCAGCCCCCGAGACTAGATTGTTGCAAAGCTTTTGTGGAGCGACCAGAGTGGTTACCGATTGGTGCTGGCAATATTTCCAAATTCTGAAGGGGCTCAAAATCCTAGTAATTTGTAAACATTTTTAAATAGGAGTTTTGCTAATTATATACAATGTGAAATATGGCTCTTCTCCAAAGCTGGAAAAGACAACCACCTACTGTAAATGTGCTACTGGACATATCAAGGGCATGGAGTCAGAGGGGCCAAAACAAAAAGTGGACCTAAATGGGTCTCCGCAAGAGCCATTACTTGATATAAATCTCATCTATCTCATTTCCTTGCGGCTCCAAGCCCTCAATGTCATAGGTCCATGTTGTCAGTAGGTTCTCCAAAACAACTCTGTTGAGGCTTGTGTGCAATTTGTATCGTCATGTTGTACTGTAAGTGTGCAAATCCCTGTAATGGCATTTTAAACCTTTAGCTCTGCTGGGCAGCAATTGCTTTTGTAGTGACTAGTTTGCAAACCACTACCCTTGTGCCTTGTAGGAAGATTGAAAGAGAAGAAAAAAACGTGCTGCACTTATAGGTGGAGTTTCATGTCCAATTCGATATTCCCATTGCCTAACTAAACATACAGCAGGGCAATCTCTGCTCTCCCAAATAGCCATGAAATGAACAGTTATGTATGCCACACTTTTGTTATCCAATAAACAGAGGTTAGCATGTTAAGCATGCTATTTACTGCATTTAGATGGTTGAATATGGGGTAATATACAATATACACAAGTATATTTTGTGAGCATGAAAGCACATCTGTTGAGAGATGTTGAGAAACTCGGCTACTGAATACGAAACCAAGACGGTTGTCAAGGTGAGCGATGGCAATGCAGCTGACTGACCTCATCTGCACTGTCTGTCCAAGTCCCTATGCCTTGTAGGGAGATACTGAGTCAGTTTTTATATACAACTGCTTTATATATGACATTGTTTCTTACTTTTATTTGTAGCAACTTTATTCAGTTGTTCACTAGCCTTAAGTGGTACCCTAGCGACTGATTTCCATTTTAGCCAAGGTGCAAAGGAATTTGTTTACAGCACTTTTGTCTGCATTTTGTATTTTTTAATTGGAGATTATGTCATTTTATACCTCTTTCAGTACTGATAATCACCAGTAGACCACTTAATATTTACCATGCACTGTTCTGAATATATTGCCACAGTCAGCATATTTCTGTCTAGATGTTGTCCATTTTCATTTCAGTGTTCTAAAACAATTGTTTTGTACCAAAAGATTGCTGTTGACCTACAGTGTCAGAATAAAGACTCATTATGGATGTGGCAATAATGGTTTTCTTCTGCGACCAAATATTATGATGATAAAGGGATTTTTATGAATTTGTGGCTATGGATTTGATTACCATGAACTTATTTGAGTAGCCTACTTCACCTTCGAGAGATCCACAAAACACCATGGTGGACAAAATGATACATGTGAGATTATAGCGAGATAATAGATCATGTCATTAAATGAGGTTCTGGGATCAGCCAGTCTTTAACAAAAAGTTAAATATGATCTCAGGGTGAGGGGCAGCCTCTGGCACACAGACAGACGGTGAAGAGAGCAGACTAGGGAGATCTCCAAACACTGCCCCTGCAAAATATATACAAAGACAACTTAACGCCAACAATACTAAAAAAGGACTGCATGAAGCTCAGTGTGCTGCTCAGCAAAAAAAAAAAGCACAAATATCCAGTTAAAGTCAGTGGGACAATTTCTTATTTTCTTAGAACATTGTCTATGTAGGGGAAACATAGAAAATAAATGCCGTTGACAGTGTAATTACTCCATTTATCACATGTACTAGTTTTTTGGGGGTCTTGCCAGGACCTACTCCAGTGATATGGGTTATACTGGTCAGTTGTACTATGTGGGCTGTATCTGTGCAATCTGTGCAAAAACAATTAAATCAAATGGATCCCTTCACTGGATGGATACGTCCACCTCACAGCAATCTGCCAACGAGGCTTCAGATCTACAACCTACCAACATCCTTCATAATATCAGTGGAGGCTGGAGTGTAATGGTTGCTGCACGTCATTAAAACCAGTCAGCGATAAACAGAGACTGTTTACATCCTGTGCCATACATACATTTATGATGTGGCTCTGAAAATGCTGCTCAATGTACATGAGCCTTATTTGTTTAGTCCAGTAAAATAAACTGTGTATGTACTCCTGTAAAAACAAGAGATGTGTGATTTAAGTGAAAAGTCTTAAAATGAGGGGTTTGTTTGTGTTGGTAGTCTGTGTTGCCTGGGGCGAAGCAGGGGGACGCCATGGGTTCTTTATCTCACTTTCCACTGGATTCCAGATGTGTCAAACACAACTTCTCCTGCCATGGATTGTAAGGTGAAGAGACAGAAGGCATAGTGGCCCATTTCATATCAGCCTACTGACCCATTTCCTTTACCCACATGGGGTTGGAGCCACAGGGGGAGTAAAGCTGCACACAACCTGATTCCTTGATACACAAACCTTTTCAACTCACTAGTAATTGTATTATATGGTGAAATATTTGCAATGTTTTTGGAAAGCGGAGGAAAATAGACTCACACAGCATGCAAAAAAACATACACAAAGCTCCCTGACTGAGCCGATCACACATGAACACACTCCACTATTGAAATGAATTATTCATTCATGCCTCAACCACACACACAGACATCTTCTCCCTGACCGAGTGTCTCAATAGGGCAGGATGGGTGGGGTAGTGCCAACATTTAGGTCATAATCTCAGCACTGGGCCATGCAGGAGGAACAAAGAGCTAGGATTAAAAGGCAGTAGATGTAGTGTAGATAAAGTAATGATTAATCCAGGAAATAACAACAGATGAGTTTCTCATTTCAAACCTGAGGCATGCTTTAGTCATCGTGTGTAACAGTGGGAACAAAAGCATGAAGTAGTCACAAATTAATGGAAAATATTTATTCAATATTTCAACCAGCTGAAAAAATATAACTGAGCCATCAGCAGAAGAATCTATTTACCATTAACACAAAATTAAGTTTAAAATAAATTAAAATATTATATAATCCTCATAATCAATGGCAAAGTAAACAGGTCTGTGCATTATCACACATCGATAGGAGTAAGCAGTCACTACCTACTTTTTAGATATGAACTATTACAGTATTAATCGCAAAATTGTCTTATCGCAGGAGCATTCACCTAATAAAAGCCATTTGGAACAGGACTGAATATTTTATCCTGGCACGTTTTAACAAAAATCTTAAATTTACCTCCCGCTCGGTCTGACAATTGGGATGACCCGCTTCCAGGATGGACCTCCAAGTAACAGTGTCCATCCATACTTAAAAGAAAAGAACAACAGTTCCATGGAAAGGCCAGCATCATTTCAATGCACACTCAGGTCCAGCTGGAATTTGGCTAGAAGACTGAGATGGTCAGAGGGGAATATGTGACTGGGTAGGCCCTTCAGTGACCAAAGGTTGTCTTCTGATAGGAGGGAGAGACACCCCATCAGCTTCAGACCTCCATTCACCATGTGGACACCAGCTGAGGAAAAAACATTAAATCATCATCCACAGTAGCAAATTCACACAGACCTGCAACATGTCAAGCACTTCAAACTGTGTGTCCCCATACCGTTTTGAGCAGACGTTAAGTCGCATTTTGGGGTGTAGAAGATGTAGTCAACTGTAGCCCCCACGTCAGAGTGCAGGGTCGTGACCTCTGAATGTCCAGAGCCTGGGAGAATGTGGTTGTAGACTGAGCGCAGGTTCAATCCATGACTGATAGTGTTTCTGAACCTGTGACACACAAATTTAACTATCATATCCCATTTCTATTTCCATTCTATTTGACATCATATGTGTCATGTGACTGTACAGGGGTTGGATACAGCACTCTTATTTCTTTATTACAGTAGCTTTTATTTTAGCGTTTTGTTATGTTGTTTATTGTGTGTTTGTTGCTGCTGTGACAATTTTCCATCTGCTTATCTATCTATGAATGCAATACAGGTCTGACAGTAAGAAACAGTAACAGTTGACAGAACATGAAAGGCAGTTGAACTGACCTTTGAACGTTAGGCTGATTTTTCCTGGAAGCATCTATGGAAAAACAAGAGAAGGAAGAACCCCAGATTTGTGAACCATCATGACAAAGGAAGTCGGCTTTTGTAAATGGCAGAGCAACCTGATGTAGACAACACTGTGGTTTCTGCAATGTGTTCCAGCTGTGTGACTGTACCTGGCGTGTTGTCAGTCACGCCAGGGATCAGCTCCATGTCCGGCGGACGGACGCATGCAGCTGGACAGAAGCGCAGCTGCAGCAGGAAGTTGTGGTTGTACCGGAGTTTCCCTACACAGGAAGGAGGAGTATAAAAAGAGACAAAACACAATAGACTGAAGTTCATACCCAAACAGAACATTACAAAAAAAATGGATACCAACACATTCACAATACTGGGTACAAAACATACTGACCTGATTCCTGACGCTGGCTGTCAGACATCTCCGTACCAGTGGTGTACCGGCAGGTGTCCGTGATTCCAAGAGAGTTGGGCCACAGGGGAGCAAACAGTCTGTGATGGTAGGTTTTAAGGGACATGTCCTCCTGACCTGATATCTGATGTCCATAGAGAATACACACAGTGTTACAGAGGTAATTACTGCAAACATCATGACATGAAACTGGAAACAAAGAGCCTAACAATGGCCTTGTATGTAACATAACTGTTAACAAGGCAACGGAAAGTCACATGGGAGCAACTAGATCTTTTCCAGGTAGTATGCCAAGCATTGATCACGGGCAGTGTACTGTTGTACTTCAGTGCTGCCGTCTCACCATCCAGGTTGCTAGACCCTGGTAGAAGAGCTGGCCGGTGGTGATCAGCTGGTACAGGGGCATGTGGGGGACAGCGTTGAAGTCCCCACACAAGATGGTGTTACAGTGCTGCCCTTTGGCCTTACACGACTTGACCACACGGTCGATCTCTGCCAGCATTATGGCTAACTGAGCCAACTTCACGTCGCCCCTCCTTGGGTTGAAGAGCAGGTGGGTGTTAGCCACGCAGAGAGGCGGGCCCTTCGCCTGGACCTCTGACCCCTGGGTGACAACTGGCTGAAGCAGCAGGACAATGCCCACGTTGTCCCGGTCCAGCAGCTCCGTCTCAGGCCTGAAGAACTCCAGTAGGCTCACTGAAAGCTCAGAGAAGAGATCGCCACGGTAGCAGGTGGCGCAGCCGTCGCTCTTGGTCCCCGTTCGTCGCTTGTACACACAGGTGTAGCCTAGCAAAAGTATAGAGACCGTTTTGTCATATTGTCCCCAAAGTAAAACCAGCATTTTCCATGATTATTCCACTACATTTTTATGTTATTATCATTGACATTGCATTAAACACTGCCAAGGTATTCACAGTGACACTATGGGCTTACCCATCTGAGAGAGGACAGGCTGCAGGTGTTCCTTGTAGTGGTTCTCCTGGACCTCTTGGAGACACAGAATCTACACATGGGATACAAGCACAACTCATTGCTGAACACTTATCGATGAGAATGAAAACATCTGCACTTGCAACAGAAGATGAATATATACGGTTTCCAAACAGCTGGCCTCTGACTCACATCTGGTGTCCATTTCAGGATTTCCTCTCTGAGGAGGTGGCAGCGGTAGCTCCAGTTCAGCACCTCCAGGGGGCAGTGTGAGTACAGCTCCTGGTTGGCGTCCAGCAGGTCCTGGGCTAGGATGTTGTAGGACATGACGGTGAAGTCGAACAAGGCCTTGTTATCTGGGAAGGAACTCTGGGAAGGCTCCGCTGCAGTGGGGCGCTCACCCACTTCCTCCCATACTCTCCATATCACTGGGAGGAAGACATACAGACACAGCTGAGCAAATAAATGCTGGGAATTAAGATGGTTTAGAGTGTAAAAGAACATACAATACCAGATAACCGGATTAGCCCTGCATACTGCACTGATAAACTACAACTATTGTACACATAGTATTCAGTCAGTCAACAATACTGGCTGTCACTTTACTACGGTAATGTGGACCACAGTGTTCACAGTTCTTGATAATCAGTTTAGATTTAACACTGATGGTGATTACATATTTCCATGGCAGTCAATGCTGTGAGGCGTGTTAAAAATGAAAATGTTCCACTAAAGTGGGATATCATCAAGACTCTCACCTTCAAACGGCTGCGACGGGGGGTAGTAGCTCATAGCAGGGAACTGCCACAATGGGCAGTGGACCACCTCGGCCAGGCCAGGGCCTACAGGGAAGTGCCAGCCAGCCTGTGCCAAGCTATCTTTAGGGTGAGTCTCTGAGAGAAGGGAGGCCAGATCCAGCTTAGGGCTGCAAGTCTCAGCAAGCATTATATCAGTACCAGCAACTATGTATTCATCCCAGCATTCAATTTCTGCAACTGCTGCTTGAGCTGGAGTTACTGACGCTTCAAAGCTGGGCGTGTGTGTTTGTTCCTCCATTGGAAAGGTGGTTTCTGGTATGCTGTCTTCAGCTGACAGACTCTGTAGATGTGTCCATAGATATTGCGCTGGACCGATTTCCTCAGTAGGTACAATAGTTCCCTTCTCCACATTACGCTTCATATGCAACTCCTCATGATCGATACGGAGTTCCTGGTCTTCTTGCTTGGGAGCTTCCTCTTTATCTTTTTGCTGTCCATCACTCATCTCTGCTTCTTTCTCGTTCACTGCACTCTGCACCTCACCCTTCTTTAATGTAGGCTCATTCTCAGTCTGCTCATGCAGGACAGCTCTCAGCTGTCCTTCATCCATGTCAGGCCTTTTACTGTCTTCCTTTCCTCGGCCCTGCTGCTTCAGCCCTTCTCCTGTTTGTCCCCTTGGTTCACCGTTTGTGCTGAGCCACTGGTCCAGCAGGGTTGTCTGAGACTTGGTGAACCTCCTGGTCCTGGTCTGGATACCACCACCATCCCACACGGCCTTGCCATCAGCCAATGCAGGAGAGAGAGCTTTCTTTGAGGCCTCTGTGTGAGACAAGTAATTAATAAGAAGACACTTGTGCATTGTCTCAGAGCCAATGAGACACGTTGCCTACATAGTGATAATCAGTCTCACTGACCAAAGACTACACACCAACACATTCACACGTGGTGACCTTCTGACGTCACGAGGGGCGTCTAGACTTTCAAAGTTGGAGAGTTGACAACATGTCGAGCTAGTACACACGGTTACCGGGGCCAAATGCAATATGGGCAAACCGTCACCATTTTCACCAGGGTAGAAATATTAACTCACACTGTGCAACCACAAGCAACACCTCACGTTGTGCATGAAATGAAAAAGAGCCTCAACTGAACTGCTCGGTTTGCAGCTAATATTAGCTCCCGTTAGCGGCTGGACAGCTGGTCACAGGAATAGCACACATGCTATAAGCTAACCAAACGCTGCTCGGCCGACTCTGACGCCTTATAATACTCACGTTAACAATGTGAGCTTTACCTGAGGGTCGTTTTGTGAAGTAGCGTGATAATGGGTAAAGCCCATAAAATAGCAGGCT